>JXCR01135685.1:48088-73474 GCA_002079205.1 Phalaenopsis hybrid cultivar | reverse complement strand
TATATATATACACACACACACATATCTCAATGTGTGTGCGCGCGTGTGCATGTGTTGTTATTTATCTTAAAGGGATTATGTCATTATATTTTAGAAAAAAGAACTAAAAATGTAAGTGAGATGATGATGGAAATTGTCAAGAAAATATTTTTTTAAGACACTCAAATGCTCGTAGAACAATATTTGATCGAGCGAATCTCTCTACACCCTCCAATGGAGTGGTTTGGATTTTTTTCCTTACATGTAGGGAGACCTCTTCTAGATCTATAAATAGACCTACCCCCTTCATAAAAAGGGGCCTATAACTTACAAAGCTTGGAGGAGAAGGAACTACATTTCAATGTTCTACATTCAAGGTCCAGCAAATGCCACCCGCTTGTGCGCTCACTGCCGTTGTGAACCGCCATCGGTTGCCCCCTGTTCGTTCCAACAATGCCTCTTAAGTGGGCACGACGTATGCTACAGAGTAAAAAAGATGGACTAACGATCAACCTTGTAAAGTAATAAAGCATCCTACGGAGCCAAATATTTTGAAGATGGTGTAACAATGCACCTCAAGAACGGTATAACAACAGCTCAAAGAGGGTGTGACATACATCCTGCTTATACTAGAGCAATACACTCTAAAGATGGTGTAACAACATACCCAGAATACGGTATAACGACGTGCCCATCATACGGTGAAACAACATAACCTGAATACAGTAAAACGACGTGCCTGCCATACAGTGCAATGAAGTCTTTAAAAGACGGTGTAAAAACGCACTTCATAATAACTGCTTATAACTGTTGTATTCAAGATACTATGACTTTCTTTGGACTCGTGAAGGTCACTCCTTTCAACTCACCACTACGACCAATGAGAGGCTTCTACGGCCTACGAATGTTATTA
This sequence comes from Phalaenopsis hybrid cultivar, assembly GCA_002079205.1. Taxonomy (NCBI): domain Eukaryota; kingdom Viridiplantae; phylum Streptophyta; class Magnoliopsida; order Asparagales; family Orchidaceae; genus Phalaenopsis; species Phalaenopsis hybrid cultivar. The sequence goes on along the minus strand of JXCR01135685.1, from coordinate 72,582 downwards.
AAACTCATGCAGCACTCAACTCTGGCCTCTACTACCTCAAACATTATTACAACTCATCTCTGCACCCTATGTGACAAGCTCGGTCCATGCAACACACCACAACTACCTGTATGATTAACTATGACATAGATGACCAATTATGACATATGTGACTCACAGTTCATACAACTCTCAACTTCATTCTTTTTGGCCTACAAAAGTTATTAAACCTCATCACTTTGTCACATGTGACCAACTACGACCTATGTCTCTCTCAGCTCATGCAACTCCTAACTCTGGTCTCTATGGTATGCAAACGTTATCACAACTCAAAACTATGACCTACATGGCTCACAGCTTTTGTAGTTCCCTACAGCGACATTTATGACATACTGATGTTCCTGAAGCTATCATATATGACCTGCATGGACAATTGCAACCACAACTTTTAATTACGGCCTCTTCAATAAGCTAGTGTCACAACTGTTGTCTGTTGCAATAATACCATGTTAATTCCTTCATTGCAAACTACTTCGGCCCTTGCAACTTGTTATTATCAATAACTACTGTCAGATTATGACTATTATCAATGAACTATTGTTATACATCTAAGATGATCAACTTTGTTACTCCATCTTCTTAATTCAAGAGAAAAAATGGATCCATGTATTTACAATTATATAATTAATTTTTTCAACCGTGCTAAGTTCACTGATTTTTTTGTCCTTTCCAAAATTCTCAATGTACAAAAAATTGAGATGCCACTTTCTACTATTATTTTTATTGTCTGAGTGTGTGTTGAACTTTCATATAATACTAAGAAACTAAATAATCACTTTATCATCATGAATCTTCCGAACACGCATCAATACTTATGCAAATCTTCCTTTTAATTTCCACACTAATAATATTTTCTTCATGGCCGAANAAGAGAATATTTTTTTAAGACACTCAAATGTCTGTAGAACAACGTTTGATCAAGCGAATCTCTCTACACCCTCCAATAGAGTGGTTCGGATTTTTTTCCTTACTTGTAGGGAGACCTCTTTTAGATCTATAAATAGACATACCCCCTTCATAAGAAGGGCCCTATAACTTGAACCAGGGGAAGCACAAAACTTGGAGGAGAAGAAACTATGTTTCAAGGTTCTACATTCAAGGTCCAACAAATGTCACCCGCTTGTGCACTCACCAAACAACGTCTACCATTGCTCACTGGCTGTTGTGAACTGCCATCGGTTGCCCCTTGTTCGTTCCAACAATACCTCTTAAGTGGGCACAACGTATGCTACAGAGTAAAAAAGATGGATTAACGATCAACCTTGTAAAGTAATAAAGCATCCTACAAAGCCAAATATTTCGAAGATAGTGTAACAATGCACCCCAAGAACGGTATAACAACACCTCAAAGAGGGTGCGACATACACCCTGCTTATATTGGAGCAATACACCCTAAAGATGGGGTAACAACACACCCAGAATAAGGTGTAACGACACGCCCGTCATACGGTGAAACAACACAACCCGAATACGGTTCAACGACGTGCCTGTCATACAGTGCAATGAAGTCTTTAAAAGACGGTGTAACAACACACTCCACAATAACTGCTTATAATTGTTGTATTCAAGATACTATGAATTTCTCTGGACTCATGAATGTCACTCCTTTCAACTCACCACTACGACCAACGAGAGACTTCTAGGTCCACGAATGTTATTTAAACTCATGCAACACTCAACTCTGACATCTACTACCTCAAACATTATCACAACTTATCTGAGTGCGTGTTGAACTTTCATGTAATACTAAGAAACTAAATAATCATTTCAACACCATCAATCTTCGGAACATGCATCAATAGCTATGCAAATCTTTTTTTCAATTTCCACACTAATAATATTTTCTTCATGGCCGAGCCCACCCCTTCAAATTTCCTCCTTGTTAAAGCTCTATTTCCACACTGAAATCATTGCATTTGCCAACTTTTATTCTTTTTAATATGGTGACATACGTGGAAAGTGCAAATAGTCTCCGGAAGGTAGAATTCGGGAGCAGCTTAATTAACTCTTTCTGGCATGTTAGTCAGCATATTGCATAAAAAAATGTGCGAAAAACTAAAAGTCTGAAGTCTAAATTGATGGGCATTTACTAGAAATATAAGACAAACTTCATTTAGTATAGAGTAAATACTAAATTTGGGTGTTACGTCGTAGTTTTTTATAAAGATGGCTGCAAGAATTTTTTAGGTAAGCAATTATAGATATATATATATCTGATAACAACTTTGTTATTGTATATCAAATTATAATCATATGTATTTGAGAGTAATTTATTCATGAGAATGGCATAAGGATCAATTATATAGGAGCCTCAGAGACCTATGAAGAAGGCCGAGATCACCTACTGAAATGATCGAATCAAACACATCTGTCGAAGTGTTTGAACTAAGCCCACCTGTCAAGGTGGTCTAACTAGAATGGAACAAACTCGCTAATTAAGAAAATCATCATTACATAAGAGTACATGTGTTCTTCCTTATTCGTGATGTTGTTTGACACCTACATCGCGATTTTTTCACTATGACATCATGGACATGCGTAGTACCATACATAATGTAATTTTATAATTCATTTTTATTTTACTTTCTCTTATATATGAGGGGGTGTTCTTCCCTCCAAACAATTTTCTCTAGGTATTTTATGTATATATATATTCTTTGTTTTTAGTTTATTTCTACTTCTTTCTTTTACTTTATTTCCGCCTAGAATTGCGTTAAGATCTTTCCTTCTTGTATTTTTTTTAACTAATTCAAAATTTATCACAATTTTTTATTGAAATCTTTTAGAGAGTTCAAGAGGATAAAGACGTCGATATAAGATATTCAAGCCATTAAACATATGTATACTAGAGCTACAACTTGTGTTTGAACATAAGGAGGATTGACCCAATATCTTTCTATTTCAATTGGATTACATTACGGATCTGCTTTAAGCCCTTGTTTTTTGCTTTAGTAATAGGTGCTCTCATTGGACATTTACAGGAGGATGTACCTTGATGTATGTTTTTTTGCTGATGATGTCATTATTGTGGATAACACTAGAGAAAGAGTTAAAAAAAACTTGAATTATGGAGGTCTGCATTGGAGGAGACTAAAGACTTTCGTTTTAGTAGAACTAAAACCGAATATATGGAATGTTTTAGTAGCAGTCATTCTAATGGCAGCGTTATAATTATGGGTTATCAAATCATTAAAAGGTGTGAACGCTTTAGATATCTCAGGCTATTGTTTAAAGTCATAGTGGCATAGATGGGGATGTTATTAGTAGAATTCAACTTGGTTGGTTGAAGTGGAGGAATGCATCAGGTCTATTGCGTGATAGAAAAACACAGCTTAAACTGAAAGGAAAATTTTAGAAGATTGTGGTGAGATCTTCAATGCTCTATGACGCGGAATGTTGGCCTTTAAAAGAGAAACATAAAACAAAGTTAAGTGTTAATGAAAATCTTCAAGTGGATTAGTGGCTTCACACTTTGAGACAAAATGTGAAATGAATATATACAGGATAGAGTTGGCGTAGCTCCAGTGACAGATAAAATTAGAGAGAGTCGTCTTAGATGGTTTAGTTAATTAAACGTAAACCATCTGATGATCCGGTTGGGATAGTAAATGTTTTAGATTCGACTTATGTTAAGAAAAACAGGGGTAGACCTAGAAAGACATGCAAATTGTATAAGAATTGATCTTTTTTTATTAGAATTAAGGGAAAAATATGACACTCCATAGAACACAATGGAGAAAAATAATTCATCAATTAGAAACTGTACGGTAGACACACCCAAAGAACAAAGAGTTGTGGAGAAGAGAGAAATAGAGGGAGCATACTAATAAATAGTAAAATTGCATAACCTTTATTCATGGAAAGAGCCCCCTATTTATAGATAAAGGAATCCCAAAATTACATTTGCACCCCTTGTTAAATAGGGATAATATGGGGTATTTTCGGTGATAGACATTAATAAGGCTCGGTGTATAGTTCGAGCGACTGTCAGTTGAGGGCCATTTGNGGAATAGAGATTGATAAAATATATTACGCATGAATTATGGCCAATCAATTTATGGAGTTATGTTCAAAAGATTATTTTATATTCACTTTGACGAAGACTATAGACCAATAAATTAGGTGGCGGTGTCGTGCATCTGTTTTGTTTATGATATCTTGTATGTTAACATTGTTGATGATGGCAGGCTAGGCATGAATACATTGATTAAATTAGATTGATGAATATTGAATTTGTATGTATGTGTATGAACTTATCAGGATCAATACAAACTCACATAAATTCATTTACAAGCAGCCCAAGCTTGCCCAGAGCATGATGAATTCACAAGAGTCCGCTCGAGCTCAAGTCAAGTCCTTTTTGCTTATGATCTGACTTAAACGTCCAAGCTCCAGCAACTTCGTCAAGATTGCGACTTCATTGAGTTTGTGACTCGTCTCAACTAAGAAGGTGACTTCATCTAGCTAAGTCAAGGATCTCAACAACTTCAGTTGTAGGCCTCAGTTAGGTTATACGACTTATAAACTTTATAAAAGGTCATGACAATTAGGTCTTCTTTTGTGTTTTTTCCAATCAGGTAACATATTATATAACATTCTCTATGGTGTTGAAACTATGATCACAAACTTATAAATAAGAGATTAACGGAAAATCTCTAAAGGCTAATCTCTCATGCTAAAATTATTATAATGAAATCCTAGAGCTTCTACGTTAACCACTTTGCTGTGGTCCTCTTTCTTGTCGAGCTTATTAATATGGCCCTCGTAAATTTAGATTCAATAGGGTGAGTCTCTATAATTATGTCGTTAGCGAAGAATCACTTCTCATAAATCACACCAAAATAATTTATACTCAAATAATTCTTATAATAAAATGAGAGTTTAATATCTTAGTTTAATATGTTGGTCTAGTACGCACATTTATAGAAGAATGTTATAAAAGGCACCAAAGTCTTACATGAAGAAATCAATAATGAGAAATTTAAAAGGTCGGACCTAAATAAAATAATTCCTTCAGTGTCTACTAAAGATTATAAATGTTATTCTATTTTGTAATTTGAAAATACATTAATATAATATAATATACAAACCATGTGATGGATTGGTTTTAAGGTGGGTTGCAAATCAACCTTTCTCCTTCGAATATATTGGATTATGGATACAAATTTTGTTATTGATGTATGTAGTCAGGTTTAACGTCAATGTTGTCCATCAACCTTATTAATAATGCCATGCATGATATTATCGACAATGGCGGCTATGAAATCAACATGCATTGATGTTTATGTCAATGATTTGCATGTCATATCATCATGCACCAATGTTTTTGGTGATGATTGATAATAGAGTTAGCGACCTTTGTTGTTTATCTGGATATATGCAACATCATATAACATTAGTAGGGATGACAAGTGAAAATATACGAACATATATATATATCAACAACATACATTTTTCATAAAACATGACGAACATTAGTATTGTTAGCATTAGTATATGATAATGTCGGTGTACGTTAAGATTCAGTTGACGACATGCTACAATCTAATGGACGACGTCATATGTCAATCCTTACTCTCATTTTTTATCACCAAATTAAATCTTTAAAATCAATCAAATTCAAAATGTATCATTGCCATTGATAAGGAAGCTCTTATTGCGACCCTCCAACGCGTTTGCATTTGTTTTCTGCAATTATAGCTGTCATAATAGTTGGTGGTTTAGGTCTTTTGGGCTTAAATTGTGAGAAGGACTGCTGAATCATAAATATTATTTAAATGATGCATTTACATACATACCACCAAATTCCTTTGTATTTACATATCTACCACCTAAACTTTGTTTTTTACAATTATACCACAAAAAATTTGATATTATATCAAATATACTATTATTTTAACTTTTATAAAATAAAATACACATTACCAGACGTAGAAGAGGTGGCATATATGCCAAGTTTATGTGTTAGATATGTAAATACGTAAAAATTGAGTGGTTTATGTGAAAATTGCTTCTTAAATCTCTTTATTTGAAAAAAGGGGGGGCATTTACATAAATATCGCCTAATTTCTAAGTATTACATATCTAACACCAAAACTTTACATTTTACATTTATATCACCCAAATGTTTGACATTATTAGAAAAAAAGCCACTATTTTAAGTTTAAGAAAGTGAAACAGAGATAGGTAGGGTGGTATGGAAGTAAAAATTGAAGTTTAGGTGGTAGATATGTAAATACATGAGAACAAAGTGTTGTGTATGTAAATCTGCCTAATGTTTGTAAAACACTTATCAAAAACCCAATTTTTTTTGCGTCATTATTTTCGTTAATTCTTTATTAATTGAAAGTTTGGAATGTTAGTAAATGATTGGTTAAAAATAAGAGAACTCAATTTTGGGCTGTGAATTTAGATCTAAATTAAAAATTGATTCGAGAATTTAGCACTGGATGAGATCAGATCGAAATAAACAAACTAAGCTGTCCAACAAAATTTTGGATCAAATTTTTTTCGAGCCGATTTAGAGCCTTGAACGAATGGTTCAAATTGGCTTGAAATCTGTTTGAAGTTTTTTTTTATATATATATAAAAATTTTATATGATGCTAAATAAAATCAAATATAAGGATCTATGAGCCGATTTCGAGTTGGAAAGGATCCATATACATTTGAGCTGTATGGTTTTGATTTCAAGCTGGATAGAACCANCAAAATTTTGGATCAAATTTTTTTCGAGCCGATTTAGAGCCTTGAACGAATGGTTCAAATTGGCTTGAAATCGGTTTGAAGTTTTTTTTTTAATATAAAAATTTTATATGATGCTAAATAAAATCAAATATAACGATCTATGAGCAGATTTCGAGTTGTTCAAAAACTCAATTTGAGCTATATGGTTTTGATTTCAGGCTGGATAGAACCGATTTTGACTTGGGAAGATCCAAATAACTCAAATTTGAGATAGCTTGTTTCGATTTCGAGCAGAATCAATCTCGATTCAATTTTGAGCCGAGCTGGCTCGAAATCAAATATAACGAGTCGCGAGCCGATTTCGATCCGAACTTAATCCATTTGAGACGGCCTGACTCGGCTTAAAATCAACTCTTTAACAACCCTACACACAACTCGGCATGAAAAATTTGGTTAAAGAAAATTGTGAGTTTCAATATGGATTCGGATGTGTTTCAATGGGTGACTCGAAAAATTGGGATAGGTTTCGGTTGTGCTAATTTGGATTCAAGTATGTTGGATCTTGGATTATCTTTTGTTGACACGTCTCGAGAGTTAGAGCCAAATGAAGGAGAGAAAAAGAGCAGTGAGTCATGAATTTACTGTCGAGGGAACCGGGGGAGAGATTTCCATTTTACTCGTATGTTTGTCTCATATTTATAGGAACATTTTTTGTATAATTACAAGAATGAGGGAACGTGTATGTAAATCATAGTTAATATGATTCATGTTCTAATTAATTATATGAATTTTATATCATATCTTTATTACAACTTGAGTTTTAACATAATACAAATTGGCGGGCGACTTGTCTGAGCTCGGTTGATTGAGGCGAACGGTTGAGTAGCGACTGTGCCTTCCGAAGTGTGTGTCGGTAGGTCGAGGCGTTTTTGCCGTATGTCAATCTCGCTCGCCCCGACTCGGTTAGCAAACTGCGGTCGAGTGAGTCGTGGTTCATTTGTTGTTCAACTCGAATCTCAGAGGTTCTGTGCCTTGCATTTCTGGTAGGTTAGTCGCCTCGATCGGATCTCCTCATCTCCCTATCTCACAAGGTCTTGGTCGGATCTTGTCGCTAAATATGCGAGGTATCCGACGAGACTCGCTATCAGGATGATCTATGCCTCTCTCTTGGCAGATCTCGCCGTTACCGAGTGGAGAACCTTTTCAGAGCTTGCACTTATCCTTGGCTTGGAGGAGCAGTTTTTCATGCTCGACGTTGAATTGTTGATAAGTTGCTTACCTCGTAGAGAAGCTCTTTCATCTCGGTCGGTTTGTTCTCAGTGAGAGTCGTGCCGGCATTTTTGGTGTATACAAATTCAAACCCAAAATAATAATTAACTATTAGATATTTTTTTAACAAAAAAATTAGATTAAATTGAGTTTTAATTTTTCAATTATTGTATTTAGATCGGATAATTATGTCAAATTTTCAGTTATTATTCCACAAATTGCTAATATAAACAATCGAATATTGAATAATAAGATCCATTATTTCAATAACTTCGTTCAAAATAGAACTTATCGATTCATAAAACGAACCCCCATTCGTAAGAAATCATTATCACATTCAATTTTTTTTGTAAAAAATATTCCTCGTTTTAATTTGCAATTACATTTATTTTTGTAAATGTATAATCTGTTCTGCTGGAGCCCGATCCCGTTGCAGCGAAGCGTCGCGTCTCCTCCAGTGTCGCGAAAACTACGAACTGCTCCCGCTCCTATTTTATTGAAGAATAGCGCATCTCGCCCCCCGCTCGATTGAACCGTTCCCGCCTTCCTTGTTTCCGCGAAGCGAAGCATCTCTTCGCTCCCTTCTGTTCGTGATAAAAGACTTCGGACGGCTCCTTTAGATTCAAGTCACGTTTTGAGTTCTTCTTCGGGCTTTCTCGGGATAGAGGAAGAAAAAAGGAAGAAGCAAGAAGAAGCAAGAAGAAGATTGTTCTCTCTTTGCTTCTTCTTGGTGACTTGTGACAGAAGAGAAATTGGGTTTNTTCCTCTGCTTCCCCATAATGCAACTCTCGCACATGCTGAAATCAACTAACTTCAGTTCTGGTAGCTTGCCTCTTGACTGAAGTTCCTTCATACCTTTTTGACTCACGTGGCCAAGTATGCAATGCCACAACTCTACTATGCTCTCTGCAACGGTAGTATCAACACTGTTAATTAAACCAGTAGTCATATATAATGTACCTGTTTTCTTACCCCGAGCCAATACCAATGCTCCTTTAGTAACCTTCCAGGTACTATCTGAGAAAACTACTGAATGTCCACATTCATCAAGCTGCCTAACAGAAATGAGATTCTTCTTAAGTTCAGGAATGTGTTTGACCTTTTGCAGAGTCCACTTGTTTTTATTTGGAAGTGCAATGTCAATATCTCCTATTCTTACCACATTCAGAGCTACTCCATCTGTCAGATATACTTTTCCAAAGTCACCTACAACATAATTCCACATCAATTCCCGATGGAAAGTTGTATGGAACGAAGCTCCTGAATCCAATATCTAGTCATCAACAGGACTATGAACTGCTAGCAGTAGTGCATTATGTGATTCTTCAGTTACCACATTCACACTATCAATCTCCTTCTTTTTAAGATTCCTGCAGTTTCTCCTTATGTGGTCAGTTTTGCCACAATTCCAGCAAGATACTTGTTTACCAGGTATTGACTTGCTCCTGCTTCTGTTCTTTGATTTTGATCTTCTTCTTTTGAGTTTCTGTCAAGTGATCTCCCTCTGGAATCAACATTTAGTGCCGAACTCGAACCTGAGATCTCACCAGAATCTTTTCTGCGCACCTCCTCAGTCAAAATCAAAGCATGAATATATTTAAAATTTAGTTTAGATTTACCTGCAGAATTACTGACAGCCATCCTCATAGCTTCCCAGCTATTTTGCAATGAAACCAACAAGATCAGTGCACGTATCTCATCATCAAATTCAATTTTCACAGAAGATAATTAATTTGTGATGATATTGAAATCATTCAGGTGTTGTACAACAGACGTACCTTCCGCCATCTTCAAATTGAATAACTTCTTCATCAGATATACCTTGTTATTCGCTGATGGCTTTTCATACATACCTGACAGGGCTGTCATAAGATCTGCAGTCGTCCTCTCCTTAACGACGTTGTGTGCAACGGACCTCGATAGGGTCAATCGAATAACCCCCAAAACCTGTCGATCCAACATATTACATTCAGTCTCATCCATTCTTTGAGGTCTTTTCCCCAATAACGGAAGATGAAGTTTCTTCCCATATAGGTAGTCCTCTATCTGCATCCTCCAATGACTAAAATCTGTGTCATCGAAGTTCTCGATCCATGAAATCTTCACTTCGTCTGTAGCCATTGGCCCTGATACCAGTTGTTGTGTTATATTTGAAATTTAAAACGATCGACGATGAAGCGAATAAAATAGCACGAGAAAATTCACACCAAAAAAGAACACAAATTTACGTGGTTCGGCAAATTGTCTACATCCACAGAGTTGCAGAGTATTTTACTAATTCAGAAATTTACAACGTTTGATCACAACGATAATTACAGGAGAAAGTCTCTGACTTTCTCACTANGGGTTTATTTACGTGGTTCGGCAAATTGCCTACATCCACGGAGTTGCAGAGGATTTTATTAATTGAGGAATTTACACCGTTTGATCACAACGATAATTACGGGAGAAAGTCTCTCACTTTCTCACTCTCTCTTCTTTTCTCTACACCGAGATACACCGAAGAGCACACCTTGCGATTCTACTGATTTGTATCCTCAGCCCGTAAGTCTTCTTCCATGTGCTTTGCGATACTCCCTTCACCAGCAAACCAACCCATAACAGAAGAAGAATGAGAGAGAGCCGAATCTTGCNGTGCTTTGCGATACTCCCTTCACCAGCAAACCAACGCAGAACAGAAGAAGAATGAGGGAGAGCTGAATCTTGCTTTTCTTCACACTTGAAGTTCTATCCTAGAAGCCAAGAAAATTCATTCCAGTATATCGTACGTGAAGAGAAAAACCACATAAATATAATCACCTGCAAGTTGCACTTTTTTTCAAATGTAATTTCCTCTCCTTCTTTAATNGGGAGAAAGTCTCTCACTTTCTCACTCTCTCTTCTTTTCTCTACACCGAGATACACCGAAGAGCACACCTTGTGATTCCACTGATTTATATCCTTCAGCCCGTAAGTCTTCTTCGCTGTGCTTTGCGATACTCCCTTCACCAGCAAACCAACGCAAAACAGAAGAAGAATGAGGGAGAGCCGAATCTTGCTTTTCTTCACACTTCAAGTTCTATCCTAGAAGCCAAGAAAATTCATTCCAGCATATCGTACGTGAAGAGAAAAAACCACCTGCAAGTTGCACTTTTTTTCAAATGTAATTTCATTTCCTTCTTTAATGTTGGCGGGACCCACCTTTCACAGGCAAAAGCNATTTCCAAATGTTAAGAATGAGACCCTCGGTCAATCATTACCGATTTTGTTCATTCCATACTGACAACCAAGGACTAAGAACTTCAAAACCCTTCAAGCTTTCCATCAAACCAGAGTTGAGTGTGTAAACAATTGGCACCAAGTCCTGATAGTATGGTCTAGCATAGCCTTTCATCTCTTTAATTACTTGATTAAGTGTCAGAAGCCTTCTGCAATAATTCAAACCCAGGTATCTAAGATAATCACATGATTTAATACATTTGTTGGACACCTGCAAGCAAAAAATATTTCATCTTCACAAAGATTTCGCGAATCCATATTTAGTTTTGTTACTTGTCAGAAGATTCATGGTGGTAGAGTAATATTTAATGTCTTAGCGCTGCACGAAGCTCTAGCACAAACACAAATAATAGAAAAATAACAGGAGGAAAACCCAATTTTTTTTTACGTTGAAAAATCTTGGAAAGGGAAAAATTATAGGGTCTAGCCCAGTCAATGTAATCCGCTATATGATTGTAAGTACATGGGTCAACTCTTCTCCTAAAGTGAAGAAGATGGAATTACAATGCTATAAATACATATGTACATAGAGTTTAGCTATAATAGTTATAATTAGGCTACAACAAATGTGTTTCTTTGTTGTGATAGCAATAGCTAAACACAAAGGACATGGTTGGTTGCTATAAAGACAATAGTTGACACTAAATGTTATATTCGGTGGTTGCAATAACGGCGGTTGGTCACAGAGGTCGTAGTAGAATGTTGCAATAGTGAGTGACAATAAGTCATAGTTGGTAGTTGCAAGAGCGTCAGTTGGCCAGATAGGCTAAAGTAGGAAACTGCAATAGTAACAAGCCACATAGGACGTATTTGGTAGTTGCAAGAGCGTCAGTTAACCATAAAGGTCATAGTAAGAAGCTGCAACAATAACTGATCACATAGGCTTTAATTGATCACATAAGTATTAGTCAGTAGTTGCAGTAACATTAGTTGACCACAAAGGTCGTAGATGGAAACTATGGTAGCAGTTAATCATATATATTGTAGTTGATCATATAGGTTGTAATTGGTAGCTACAGTAGTGTCAGTTGATGATAAAGAACGAATTTGAAATTTGTAGCAACAATTAGTCATATAAGTCCTAATTGGTAGCTACAGTAACGACATTTAGTCAAAAAGACCATAGTTAGAAACTTCTAGTAATAGTTAGTCATATAAGAGGAAAATTATTGTATAAGTTATAACTGGTAGTTACAGTAGCGTCACATAGTCACAGAGGTCATAGTTGAAAATTATAGTAGCAATTAGTCATATAGGTCATAGTTAGTAGCTACGGTTGCATCAGTTGGCCACAGAAGTCATTGTGAGGAACTACAATAGTAAATAGCCACAAGGGTTGCAGTTGGTGCTTCGTCGGTCGGTGGTTGCAAACATTATCTTTGGTTTACTATTTTAAACCATAACACTTGTCTGTATACGACAAATAGAATAACTTCAAAAATTTGAAAGTTGCAATATTTTGAACACGGCAGCCATAAGCAGTTGTCTCCATGAGTTATTATCGGATCTTCAATGTGGCGTTATTGTTTAGACCAAATTCGAGATACATTATTACAATGTATTTGGAATACGTCGTTACACTGTGTTCGAGATATATCGTTAATTAGCAAAGTTCGCCAATGGAGACGAGCAAGGGCTGCTGACGAGGGTCCACAGTGGTCGGCAAACAAGGATTAACAATGGTCAACCACTATGGAGGCTGGGAGTTCTCGTTAAAACTTCAATATAGTGTTATTAATTACATTGCATTCGAGATACGTCGTTACATTATATTCACAATACGTCGTTACACTGTATTCAAGATTCGTTGTTAGCTAGCAAAGTTTTCCGATGGCAACAAACAGAGGCGGCAAACAAGCGATGGTCTATAGTAGGCAATGATGGAGGCTAAGAATTATTGTTGAGACTCAGTACAACATTATTTATTACACCGTATTTAGGATACGTCGTTACACCGCAGTTAGGATACGTCGTTACATCATATTCGATATACATTATTGCACCATAATAGAGATACATGATTACAGTGTATTTGAAATAAGTCATAAATTCAAAAGATGTCATTATACCGTATTCAAGATACATCATTATGTATAAAAGTTCGCAGATGGCGGCAAATAGGGGAGGTCAACCATAGGTGGTTGATGGGAGGTGTTCGATGTTAGTCGACGATTATGGAGGCCAGGAGTTATAGTCAGTACTTCAATGCGATATTATTCATTATATTTGATTTGGGATACATCGCTATACCATATTCAGGATACGTCGTTACACAGTATTTGACATACAATATTAGCTAGTAGAGTTCGTTGACGCAAAGAGCAGGGGTAGCAGATGGTGGTCGACAGTTGTCGATGGACGGTGGCCGACGGTAATGGGTGGCTATTGAGGCTAAGAGTTGTCGTTGGAACTTTAATACAATATTATTCGTTGCACCTCATTTGAGATATGTCGTTACACCAAATTTGAGATATGTCGTTAGATCGTAGAGTTCGCAAACAGCGGCGAGCAAGGGAGGTCAGTGGTGGTCGACGACGATCAATGAGTTGTGGTCATCGANGGCTAAGAGTTGTCGTTGGAACTTTAATACAATATTATTCGTTGCACCTCATTTGAGATATGTCGTTACACCGAATTTGAGATATGTCGTTAGATGGTAGAGTTCGCAAACAGCAGCGAGCAAGGGAGGTCGGTGGTGGTTGACGGCGACCAATGAGCGGTGGTCGGCAGTGTAAGATCCGAAAAAATATATATAATTTTTTTCTTACCTTTTTCATCTCCATCACAATTACCTTCTTTTTCTTGACCATTACCGAATTACCAAACTTAAATCATTCCTTTTCACTCTTCCCACCTCCTCCTGCCGCCTTTCCTATTTGCCCGATAAGCACCGGCTTCACTTCCTATAAATCAGGGTCGAAGAATAGGGTTTATAACAAGCATCCTCATTTGCTCCCCCTGCTCTCCCGATCTCCCCATCCCCACTCTCTCCCGGTCTCCCTCGAAACCATTGCCTTCCACCAAAACCCCGCGAATCCAGCTGCGGTTGGAGCTAACAGAGATGGCAACAAGGGGTGTAGAATGCAGAGACCATCGAATCTTCTCCTCCTGCTCCGCTTCAAACCGAAAAGAAGGTAACCATCATCTGTCTTTGTTCTTCCTCACCCGCGCACTTCTGCTCTTTTTTTTTAACTGGGATTTAGGCAAAATTGGAGGAGAATCGGTATTTAAGAATATTATAGGATTTTTTTAAACTATGTCATTTTATTTATTAAATCTTTAAGCATTATGGAAATCCTTCAAAACTTGATTTAATTAATAGAAGTTCTATTTTCTTCTCATATCATAATAAAACCAAAACACAAAATATTATTCTAACAATAATAATAGTAATAATAACACTCGATTAGGTCGAACCTGACTTAATGAATAAATAAGTTTAATTGTTTAATAATTCTATTTTTAATCGGTATAGGATCCATATTTAAAACGTTGAATTTATAGAAGTGTCACCTTACATCCTCAAGGTAAGTAAATGTTGTTTATTAAAGAATAAACGTATCATTCCTAGTTAAAGGCGTTAATCCTTATTAATTGTGGTTCATGCATAGCTACCATATAAGATTGTCAGTCATACCTTGATTCTTCAATTATAATTATTATGTTTCATTTTTATATGTTTCTATTATAGCTCATATTGAAGCAACCAACTACCTAAATGTATTAATGCAAAACTTCCTGCGTATTTAATTTTAATCTTGCATTATGATGCTTTCTTTTTCTGCACTTGTGTGAATTTGCATTTCATATCACAAGGCTGCATGAAATATTATAACTTTAACAATTTGGCATGCTTGTGTGTGATAGTGTATAGGTCGGTAAAACCCTTCTGGATTTTGGCTAGTCAGACCAACGGGCCCACATAGTAATGACTCTATAAGAAATCTTCGGGCTTCCTTGGGTTAGTATTTGACAGTCTCAATTTTAGGGTATCTATTAAAACTGACTAGATAAATATAAATGAAAACATAATAATAAGAAACTTAAAGAAAAATACTTGCATGTTTTCATATGGAATGCATAATTGATATTTATCCCTCATGTCGGTCTTACAGCGTTACATACGCATATAGTGATTCTTCCTTATTTGTTATCCATGTTGCATGACCTATTCTTCTTTTCTTTTGTCTTAATAGATATTTGTTATTTAACAAGTTTTTCAAACTCATTCTTAACATTTTTGCATCACAAGTTCTATTCAACCGCCAGTATGACTGTCTCCACTGAAGTAAGTTTTTCAGTTCTAGTTCCTCAGCTTTGGTATTTTTTCTGTAATATTTATTTAAGTTATTTATTTTCTTTTTTGGGTCTGGGTAGTTTTTCTCTATTACCTGTATTTTTTGAATCAACTAAATATATATTTTCAATCCAGGTTGTATCATTGAACTTTTAGAACTAATAAAATTTACATTTTCTTTTTATTTGCAATGTAAGTCGTCTGTAAATACAAAACAGGTTTCTTTCATTTCATCATGCCAGGTTTCTTTCATTTCATCATGCCCTGCATCGTCGGGGTGTGTCGTCTTCCGGACCGGGGAGTGATAGAGTGGTATCAGAGCCTGTATTTTATATTTAACATTTCTTGACCCTGCATCTCATATCTCTTGACTTCTTAGAATTGAGTTAGGGATAAGTTATTCTCGTAAGCTGGTATTAAACTGATTTTGATTATGCGCTTCTTTCAATTATTTAAAATAGCTCCAAAAATAAGAAGAGATGCAGCTACTCGTGGAAAAGGAGTTCAGAGAGCAACCATAATTCAGGAGCCTATTCCTAGGGGACTTCGCTCCCCTAAATCGTCGTCGTGCTGATTCGGCTCAAACCATCGAGACTGTTGGAGCACAAAATCTCAACTTGGCGACTATCGTGGAGGTGATAACACAGAATAACCAAGCATTACAAGCTAACTTTGCAGCCCAAATTGCACAAGCGGTTCAAGCTAACCAGCAGTACAAGACACTCAACCAGTTCCACCAGGGGTCGCCATCGAAACATAGCTCGATCAACAAATGACGATGGCTAATGCAAGTAGTATTGATTGAGTGATGGACCAATATCTGAAGACACGTGCTCTTACCTTCAATGCACGGTGGACTCAATCGAGGCTGATGCATGGCTCCATGGTATCGAGAAGAGACTTAAAGGAATAAAGTGTCATGAAGACCGCAAGGTAGCCATTGCAAGTTTCCAATTGTGCTAAGGAGCTGATGATTGGTGGGAAAGTCACTGTCGCAACACTTGTGGACCTGATGCAGTAGTATCCTAGGCGGTTTTCAAAAGATTATTTTTGGAACAATATTTCCCTATGGTGAACAAAGCCACGCACATGAATGACTTGAGGAAGCTAGAGAAAGCGACAAAAACCGTTCGGGAGAGAGAGATGCAATTTGTTGGGATCGCCCATTTCATCCCAGTAATTAAGCATCATAAAGATCAGAAAATATATCATCTACTAGTTAGTTTGAGAGAAGGCATTCGACGGTGTCTATTGGCGGTCAAGTGCACGACTTAAAGAGAACTGGTGGATCGAACTATTCATGAGGAGATGTAGATCAATGTTTGCGAGGAAAAGCATGTCGGTAAGTGGAAGAATTCAGATACACGAGCTAACGGGAGTTCCTAAAAGAAGCAGCATCAAGATCACCCGACACAGAAGTTAAAAACAAATCCTAGATGTATTCTTCGTGATAAATGACATTTTAGAACTTGTAATTTGATCATCGGAAAATGCTTCAATTATTGTAGTATTGAACATAAAGTTGAGAATTGTCCCCTTAAAGTTCATGGTCAGCTGCAAGCGACGAACACCCAGGAAAATAATTTCAAGTTTTATCACAAGAGTAAGTGGCATAAATCAAATGAAGAACAATTTCAAAAGCATCAAGGAAAAGGTCAAGCGAGTAGAACTATTTTTAGCCTCAATAATAGCAGCAACAAATGATGGTGTCTCAACCGTATCAGCAACGTCCTCCAACACCACAATATCAGCAGTCCCAACAACCTCAACAGCCACCACTGATGTAACAACAACCCTCAATGGTACAATACCAGCCTAAGCAAGCTCACGCTTCGGACAAGCTCAGATAGGAGATTCCACTGCGTGCATTTGTTATGACATAAGAAGAGGCTCATGAAGCTTCTGATGTGGTTGCAGGTATCATCCTTATTTTAAAGCAAACGACAAGGGAATTATTTGACGTAGGAGCAACTCATTCATTCATATCAAACAAATTTGCATCTAGTGCATTGATTTCTCCATTACAATCACTCTGTCATTTGGCTCACCTGTGATTGTTACTCAGTGTGTTCGTGATTATAACATAATCATTAATGACATACATATGTCTGCTACTCTCATAGTACTTCCACTAGCTGAATTTGATGTAATCTTGGGTACGGACTGGCTAGTCGCATATCATGCAATTATCGATTATCATAAGAGACGGGTCAATTTTTGCATACCTAGCTCAATTCCCTTTTGCTTCAAAGGTATAAAATGAGTCATTTCTTGTCTAATTTCGGCAATTAAGGCTTATAAGTTGATACCCCATGGATGTGTTGGCAATCTAGATCATGTAATTGATTCCAAGAAATCCAGCATTACCGTATATAGCATCCCAGTGGTTCAAGAATTTGCTTATGTATGTCCGGATGATTTGCCTGGTTTACCACCGAATCGTGAGATCGAGTTTACCATAGACCCACTTCCAAGAACCACTCCAATTTCTAAAGCACCAAATCAGATGGCCACTGTAGAGCTCAAAGAGCTCAAAATCCAATTACAAGAACTGCTTGATAAAGAATTCATCTGGCCCAGTGTTTCACCTTGGGGAGCACCATTTCTGTTAAAGAAGAAAGATAGAAGCATAAGGATGTGCATTGACTACAGAAAATTGAATAAGGTGATCGCGAAGAACAAGTATCAACTACCTCATATAGATGATTTGTTCAATCAAATACAATGTTCTTCAGTGTTTTTCAAGGTTGATCTCCGATCGAGCTACCATCAATTGAAGATCAAGGATGAAGTTGTCTCAAAGACTGTTTTTCAATCTCAATATAGGCACTATGAATTTTTAGTAATGTAATTTGGTTTAACTAACGCCCCTCCTACCTTTATGGATTTGATGAACAGAGTTTTTGAGCCCTACTTGGATCAATTCATTATGGCCTTCATCGATGATATTTTGGTCTACTCCAAGGATGAAGAGGAGCATGCCCAACATCTCAGAGTAACACTGAATAATCTTCGAGAGAATAAGTTTTATGTCAAATTCTTTAAGTGTGTATTTTGGCTTCAAAAAGTGGCATTTTTTGGGTGCATTGTTAGTGCAACTGTAATTTCTGTGTATCCTGCTCAGATTAAAGCAATGATGGATTGACTGATGCCAAGCAACGTCACCGAGATTCGTAGTTTCCTCAGATTAGATGGATACTATCGTAGACTTGTTGAAGGCTTCTCTCGCATTGCTGCACTTTTGTCCAGGTTGACTCAAAAGGATGTTAAGTTCGAATGGTTTGATGCCTATGAGCAAAGTTTCCATAAACTTGAAAATTACTTGGTAACAGCCTCAATTCTCATCATTCCCTTTAATATAGATGGATTTTACTTCTACAGCGATGTTTCACATCAATGATTGGGGTGTGTTCTAATGCAGCATGACAAGGTTGTAGCTTATGCCTCAAGACAACTCAAGGTACATGAAAGGAACTATCCTACCCATGACTTGGAGCTAGCTACAGTTATTTTTGCACTAAAGATTTGGAGGCATTACCTTTATAAATTTCGTTGTGAAGTCTTCATCGATCATAAAAGCTTAATGTATATTTTCATCCAAAATGAGTTGAACTTGAGACAAAGACGATGACTCAAGTTGATGAAGGACTATGACTTGGAGATTCGGTATCAACCTGGTAAGGCAAATACAGTCGCAGATGCTTTAAGCAGAAAGTCTTCTACATGCACTATGGATGGTCACTTAGAAGCAAGAGTTAGCAAAGGAGTTGGAGTGACTTCAGCTCGAGATAGTTCTGTAAGAGCTACTTCTAGCATTTATCAACTATCAGTCCAACCTAAACTAGTGGACCGTGTTCGTGCAGCTCAGATGATGGAAGCAGACTTACTATAGCTTAGAAAGCAAGCAAAGAATGGATCGAGGCCAGAGTTTTGATCGGGGTGACACTTTAGCTTCAAGATCGGTTGTGTGTCTCAGATCAGGATGAACTTCGACATGAGTTACTCTGTGAGGTGCATTCTACGTCATATTCTACTTATCTGAAAAGTACTAAGATGTATCAAGAACTTAAAAAGCTATTTTGGTGACCAGGTATGAAAAACACTATAGTTGAGTTTGCAGTTAAGTGTGTGACATGTCAGATGGTTAAGACGGAATATCAGAGACCTGATGGTCTATTGCAACCCCTCCCCATTCCATAATGGATTTTGTGGTTGGATTACTGAGATCGAAGTAAGTACATGATGTTATTTGGGTTGTGGTTGATAGATTAACAAAGTCGGCTCATTTTCTACCAATCAAGCATACCTATTTAGTAGATAAATTAGCAAGATCTACATAAACAACATCATTTGATTGCATTGAATTCCAACTGTCATTGTCTCGAATTGAGATGGAAGATTTACTTCCAGGCTACGGACACAAGTGCAAGAAGCTATGGGCACGAGATTAGGCTTCATTACTGCTTTCATCCTCGGACAGATGGGCACTCAGAGCGTACCATTCAGACCATAGAAGACTTGTTGAGAGCTTGCATTTTGGACTTCGGAGGTAGCTAGGAAGACTATACTTCGTTGATAGAATTTGCTCATAACAATAGCTTCTATGCTAGTATCAGCATGGCACCATACGAAGCACTTTATGTCAGAAAGTGTAAATCCCTAATATATTGGTTGGATGTCGATGAGAGACAAATATTTGGACCACAACCAGTGGATCAAGCTACGAAGAAAGTTCTTCAAATTTGAGATCGATTAACCAGGATCGTCAAAAGGAGTATTTCGACCCAAATCACTGAGACATTGAATTCAAAGTCAGTGATCATGTTTTTCTGAAGGTTTCACTTATGTGTGAAGTTTACACGATTTGGCCAGACTAGAAAACTTCAGCGTCATTTCATTGGTCCTTTCGAGGTATTCGAGAAAGTTGAAAAGTTACGTACCGTTTGGCTCTTCATCCAAAACTTGCAGAAGTACACAATGTTTTCCATGTCTCTCTACTTCGACGTTGAGTAACGATTCTCATATTATTCGGTACGAGCCATTGATGATTTGAGAATACTTAAGTAATGAAGAAGTGTCATATTGTATCTTGGAGCGTGAATTTTTCGACAGCTCCGTTGTTGGTCAATTTCTTTTGTTAGAGTACTTTGAAAGAATCAGCCAGAACTTGAAGCAACTAAGGAGATTGAAGAAGAGATAATCGCGAAGTACCCGTATCTGTTCCAGAATTAAGGTACAAATTTGAGGACCAAACTCTCTTAAGGAGGATAGTATGTAAGATCCGGAAAAAAAATTTCTTACCTTTTTTTTCTCTAGTGTGATTTCCTTCCTTCTCTTGCCCGTTATCGACATACCAAACTTAAATCTTTCCTTTTCACTCTTCCCACCGCCTTCTACCACCTTCCCTATTAGCCCGATAAGCACCAACTTCGGTCCCTATAAATCACGAAGGGTAGGATTTGCAACGCGCATCCTCACACGCTCCCCCTCTTCTCCCGATCTCCCTATCCCCACCCTCTCCTAATTTCACTTAAAACCATTGCCTTCCATCGAAACCACGGGATCTAGTCACGATTGGAGCTAACAAAGAAGGCAAACAGGTCGTAGCTTGCAGAGACCATCGAATCTTCTCCTCCTGCTCCGCTCCAACCCGAAAGGAAGGTAACCATCATCTGCCTCTGTTTTTCGTCAACCGCACACGCATATGCTCAATTTTTTTAATGAAGAGTCAGTATTTAAGAAGATTATAGGATTTTTTTTAAAACGATGTCATTTTATTTATTAAATCATTAGGTATTATGTAAATCCCTCAAAACTTGATTTAATTACTAAAAATTTTATTTTTTTCTTATATTATAATAAAACCAAAACAAAAAATATCTAGCAATAATAATAGTATTAATAACAATCAATTGGGTCGAACCTAATTTAATAAATAAATAAGTTTAATTCTTTAATAATTTTACTTTTACTTAGTGTAGGATCTATATTCAAACTGTCGAATTTGTAGAAGTGGCACATTGTCGCCTCGAGGTAATTAATTGTTATTTATTGAAGGATAAACGTACACTTTCTAGTTAGAAGTGTTAATCCCTGTTAATTGTGATAGATGCATAGCTATTATATATGATTGTCGGTCATACCTTAATTCTTCAATTATAATTATTATGTTTCATTTTTATATGTTTTTATTATCGCTCATTTTGAAGCAACCAACTGCCTTAATGTATTAATGCAAAGTTTCCTGCATATTTGATTTAATCCAGCAGCATGATAATTTCTTTTTCTACACTTGTATGAGTTCGCATGTTATATCACAAGTTTGCATGAAATATTATAACTTTAGCACGTTATACTTATAAAAACAATTTGGCATGTTTGTGTGTGATGGTGTGTATGTCGATAGAAGCCTTTTGAATTTTAGCTAGTCAGACCGACATAATGACGACTCTATAGGAAATCATCGGGTTTCCTTGTGTTAGTATTTAACCATCCCGGTTTCAGTGTTTATTAAAATCAACTATATAAATATAAATGAAAATATAATAATGAGAAACTTAATGGAAAATGCTTGCATGATTTCATATGGAATGCATGATTCATATTTATCTCTCATGTTGGTCTTACAGTGTTACATACACATATAGTGAATCTTCCTTAATTATTGTCCATGTTGCAAGCCTCATTCTCCTTGTCGTTTATGTTTTAATAGATAGATGTTATTTACCGAGTTTTTCAAACTCATTCTTGATATTTTTGCATCACAGGTTATATTCTGCCGCTAGTAGGACCGTCTCCACTGGAGCAAGTTTTTCAGTTCTAGTTTCTCAGTTTTGANTTATGTTTTAATAGATAGATGTTATTTACCGAGTTTTTCAAACTCATTCTTGATATTTTTGCATCACAGGTTCTATTCTGTCGCTAGTAGGACCGTCTCCACTGGAGCAAGTTTTTCAGTTCTAGTTTCTCGGTTTTGGAATTTTTTTTGTAGTTGTTTTAGCTATTTATTTTCTTTGTTGGGTCTGAGTAGTTATTCTCTGTTGTTATTTATGTTTTGATTCAAATAAATTTCTATTTTCAGTTTAACTTATATCATTGAACTTTCGTAATTAATAAAATTTACATTTCCTTTTTATTTGCAATGCAAATCTTTTTTTGGAAATACAAAACAGGTTCCTTTCATTTCATCACTCACTGCGTCGTCGAGTGTACCGCCATCCAGCCCTAGGGTGTGACAACGGCTACAAAAACTAGAAGTTATCATCGGGTCTTCAGTCCATAGTAGCATTCAAATTCAACTCTTTCTCCCCCTCCAAGTAAAGATAGTGGGACAATTTATAGGCTTCAAAGGAAGGAGATTTTAATCTTTTGGCAAATAACCTCTCGTAACCATATGATGGGATGACCCATGTTGATCCCCTTTATGCTAGAGATTTTTCATGATGATTTGAGGGTCTTAATGACCTCAAAATTAAGAAAGCTCGGGCTCGTTGATTTTTTTCTCATCGAGATTCTTGATTTGAATATAAATGTCAATATTGGAGTTCATTTGACCATCTAATTAAAAATTTGAAACCTCCAAAAGTGTTGTACTGGCTTGATCTAGACTTTATTGGACTTGGATTGGAGNTAAAGATAGTGGGACAATTTATAGGCTTCAAAGGAAGGAGATTTTAATCTTTTGGCAAATAACCTCTCGTAAACATATGATGGGATGACCCATGTTGATCCCCTTTATGCTAGAGATTTTTCGTGATGATTTGAGGGTCTTAATGACCTCAAAATTAAGAAAGCTCAGGCTCGTTGAGTTTTTTCTCATCGAGATTCTTGATTTGAATATAAATGTCAAAATTGGAGTTCATTTGACCATCTAATTAAAAATTTGAAACCTCCAAAAGTGTTGTATTGGCTTGATCTAGACTTTATTGGACTTGGATTGGAAAAATTTTGGTATCATTAGATTTGTCTTGTCAAAATGATCAGTTTGACTATAAATTTGTTGAAATTGGAGCCTTGAATGATATTTAACTTGGATATAAAATATTTCTTGTTAAATAAAATGCCTTAAGATTCTATCAGATTGATAAAAAATTGTTGATGATGTGACAAGTATAATCTCAATTAATACTACAATCTTGCTCTATTTCTTAATGTGCAATTTAGTTGTGCAGGTACAATAACTTTGCATCATTGTTGTAAGGGATATATAAATTATATGTTCAAATATTTTATGATTATAATATAAGTCAAAACAGTTCGGGGTCCTAAATAAATCAGTTGAATAAGAAGAGCAATGAACTCTCCAAGCTCACCATAAACTCGCTATACTCACTATGAATTTTCCAAGATCATTATGAACTTGCAATCCCCATCATGAATTTGCCAAGTTCATCAAGAGCTCACTAGGATCACATAAATTGCCAAAACTATAATGCTGAAATAGACAAAGTCAAGTTGAACTCACTGAGGTAAGATTACAGTTGTTAAAAGGATGTTAAATTTGCCAAGAGCATTGAGGCCTCTCTGTCTCTAAAAGCTACTCGTCAGAATTTCACCAAGCTAATCAGCAACTTCATCCAGAGGTGGCTTCAGCGAATTGCCAATATAAATTTCAAGTATTTTGGCCAAATGTCTTATCTACTTTAATGGTAAACAGCTGTTAAGTCTAGCTATATATATATATATATATATTATACTTTTTCTTACAGTGCCAAACTCTGACTTGAATCTATAAATAATACATCAAGTTATTTGCCCTTAAATCGTATACTTTCCATAATTTAGTAAAACTCCATATCTTTTCACTCTATATTCTCTTTTATCTGTCTAAATTTTGTTCTTTTTTTCTTATTATTCTTGTTAGTAAAGTACTGCTATTCTCTACGGATAAATTTGGACCCAACAGAAATCACCAAGCAAAGTTATTCTTTATTCATGTATTTGTC
>JXCR01135685.1:4154-32053 GCA_002079205.1 Phalaenopsis hybrid cultivar | reverse complement strand
CAGAAGCATGAAAATTAAATTATCCAAAACACGAAAACTGTACAGAGTTGCTAAATCTAATAAATAAATACATACCCAAAAAGTCTGTACAGACTTCCAATTATAAAACAAAAAGCTGTACTAGTTCAACCTGGCTTCTCACCCCGGTGCTTATTGCTCCTACCTGAAAGCCACGATGAAAAATGAGCAAACAATAAGTTCAGAGAAATAATTATGGCTAATATAGGATTTTACATATGAAAAAAAGCAACGTGCATACTTTTAGAAAACAATACATTTTTACGCATAAAACATGACATGCTAGCATGAGAAAGCAGTTACAAAAATTATGACTATAATGTATTATGCAGGTCGTAAGTATGATATCATAAGTATAATTAAAAGCATTTTCAGTCATATCATATAAATGTCACTTGTTTATAATATATGATTTAACTATTTTCATGTTCTTTCATAATAAATCTTCACCCTGCCCGAAAGACTATATAAACCATATATAAATGTTGGGTTTTCCCAATATAGCAGTTATCGACTGCTCCCTTGATATTCACAGTTTTCTAACGGTCTGTCACCATCTAATACCGCTAACGTCTAATCCCAACGGTTTCCAGAGTTTTATCCCCGTATAAATATCAGGAGTCGGAAATACATCCCTGCATTTAATAATTTACCCATACATTACTAATGATATTTCTTATAACACAACACCTATAACATATATTCATGGTTATTTCATATATATGTATGAATCATAAATGAATTCCTGCATTATATCATAGTATAGCCTAATTAGTATGAATCATAAATGAATATTTAAAATATAGCACAATATAACATATCATCATATGTATTGTAAAAGATCTCCACTTGCATTCATGCATTTTAAGTAGGTAATCTTCTACAATATGCATGAAGTTTAAATGCTTCTATGTCGAACTAGAAATCATATGCAAATCTATAAAAGATTATTATTATTTTTAAATTAGTATAAAATTATTTTACCTGACTTGATTGAGAAACCCTACTATGAGTGCCCGTACGCTTGTCTCGAGCTCGTTACCTCGTATAGATAACCTGGAAAACGTAGACATCATAATAAATCATAAGATTTTGGCTTATAGCACGTAATAACCCAAAACAACATTAAAGGCCAAATATACCTCAAAATGACTGTTCGACATAAATTTACTCTCGTGAAAACACCAATCTCTCTCTCTCCTTTGTATCTCAAACCATACTTATTCTCTTTGAATTCTTGCTAAAATATTTTTAGAAGCTTGCAAAACCAATTACGACAATTTCGACACAAACTTATCGTTTTCGACGGCTAGCGGAAACGAGAAAAGCATGAAAACCGAGGCAAATGTCAAAAANTCAACTTCTTGTTCTGACGGTAGTCCTGTCAATTCTTCTAGGAATACATCAAAAAATTCTGAAAGCACCAGGATATTTTTCAATTCTTGTACATCGTTATAAAGCACTTTTAATTTTGCCAAAAATACCAGTTCATCACTTTGCAAATATTTCTCAACGTTCACTGCATTAATCATGAAGATTGTGCATTTCGATCACAAAGGATATAGAATGACTTTTCACCATGCGATTTCAGCTTCACTCGTTTTTTCCAGCATTCAATTGTGGCAACATGTTTTACTAATCAATCCATCCCAAAATAACATCAAAGGTCTGAATTGGTATGATAGTCAACTCTGTTGGCAACTTCTTATCATGCACATGAACATGCACAATTCATTTTATAAGCATTCCTAAGGGCATAGTTACACACAAAGCAAGAGTAAAATGCATAATATCAACATGTATAACTCATCATAAATAAAAAAATGCGATGCACCTGAATCGAATAAAATTGTCAGACTGATCTTGAATTAGAAGCATACCTGCAACCTCATCTTCTGAATCTTTGGCTTCTTGAGGTGTGATTACAAAAACTCAGGTTTTTACTGGTTGTTCAGTTCCGTGTTCCGAAGTTTCATCTTTTGTTTGCACTAATGGCTTTCCCAAAAGTTGAGCTCTATTGAGCTGACTGCCTTCCAAAAATTTTTTGGGCTTCCCTGTCCTTGAATTGCCTGTGTTCTGGTTACTTTCTTCTGTTTTTGTGGACAAATCATTTGAATATGCCATGACTGTCCATATTTGTAACATTTTTCAGAATTGATCAAACACTGCCCAAAATAATATTTTCTACACTTTTCAAAAACCGGCTTTTCTATTTGGAGCAGCTTCTGCTTATTTTCTGATTTAGTTTTCTTGCTTTGAAAGTATTATTTTCTGTCAAAATCTTTTCACTTGTCTGCTTGAGGTTGTCACTGTTGACTGGAAAAGCTCAACTCATTTTCAATTCTTCTTTCCCGTTCAACAAACACGGAGAAATCGCTGATTTCAAATGGAGCTAGTGCCAATCTCAACTTATCTCTGAGACCACGCAGAAATCTGTGACACTTCTTCCTGGGTGCTGACATAGTGAGGTGCATATTTGGAAAGAGAAGTGAATCGTGCAAATATTGCATAACTCTCTTTGCCCTTCGAGTTAGATTGAATAATTTATCTTGCAATGCTAATCTGGCTGAAAGAGGAATGAACCACTTTGAAGACTAGCAATTTCTTCCCACTAACTTTTTGAAAGATGTGTCAGCTAAAATTTCTCCATGCCAAGCATGCCACCATCTTTCTGCTTCGTCTTCTAACATGAAAGTAGCTAGTACCACTTCTATTTTTCCGAACAAATCATACCATCAAGGTTTTTTCCAATCTTCAAAAGCCAATTTTACTGTAGGATCACTAACACTCTTGAATGCAANAGGGTTGTGTTACAGTTATGTTCAAGTTTTTAAAAATGTGTCTAGTGGTGCGTTAACTAGTTTAGGAAGTAGTTGCAGAGTAACGGGTAACCGTTTGCAATCTTAGATGGTTTACNAGGATTGTGTTACAGTTATGTTCAAGTTTTTAAAAATGTGTCTAGTGGTGCGTTAACTAGTTTAGGAAGTAGGTGCAGAGTAACGGGTAACCGTTCGCAATCTTAGATGGTTTACCTTATGATCAACATTAAGCCCATATAACTTTGTATTATGGCTATATACAAAGCATATTCTAAGTGAGATATTATGTCTTGTACTTTTAGCATATGACATAATTTTGCTTGTTGAAATTTCTACTGAAATACTTAGAAAGTCAGGGCAATTAAATAAATTCTTAGAAGACAAAATATTTTGGTTTACATGAAAAGATATTAAGAATAGAATTGGCAAGTTTAGTGTNAAAATATTTTGGTTTACATGAAAAGATATTAAGCATAGAATTGGCAAGTTTAGTGGGGTTCTATTGCTAATTGTCAAATGAATATTACTATATCTAAATGCGATAACTTTATTGTGTTTATTAAATAGGAGAATTAGGATACCTATGTAGATATAACTTCAATATTTAAGGTTGAGTGATTAAAATGGAGAAGTTCCTTGGGAGCACTTTTTTTGAGAAGATAGTAATGTTAAATTTATAAATAAATTTTATAAACTCTTAATTATGCTAGTTATATTTATTGATCTCTGTGTTAGATAGTAGAATGAGTGTGTTAAANCCCACTTCAATCGAACTGAGTGGAGTTCTGCACTTTCTGCTATACAGTACTTCGTAAGGAGCCATTTTGATGTTGGATAGATAGCTATTGTTGTAAGCAAACTCAATCATTGGAATGTGGTCTTCCCAACTGCCCCCAAAGTCGAGAACACAAAGCCTTAACAGATTTTCCAACACCCTAATTGTCCTTTTTTGATTGTCCGTCAGGTTGTGAATGAAACGCAGTGTTACAATGTAACTGTGTACCCAAACCTTATCGAATGTCTTTCCACAACTTGGATGTGAATATTTAGTCTATGTAAAAAATAATAACTTTTGGAATAATGTGCAATTTGATAATTTCTTTGACATATAATATGACAAACTTTTTCACTTAATATGGTTGTCTGATTGTCAAAAAGTGAGCCGACTTTGTTAATATGTCAATAATAACACATATACTGTCATGGCGCTGTCTGGATCGAGGAAATATTGCAACAAAGTCCTTAGCAATTTTTTCTCATTTCCATTCAGGTATCAATAATGATTGTAGCAATCCGCTGGGTCTTTGATGCTCAGGCTACAATCTGATTTGCTTGACATTGAGATAGATAGTCAGCAACATCTTTCTTGGTACCGATCACCAGAATGCGAACTTCAAATCTATATACATTTTTGTGTTGTCTGGATGAATTGTGTAGCCCAAATGATTAGCTTCATGTTAAATTTCTCTTCTCAAATTAGAATCAGCAGGTACTCATATTTGCAGTTTATTTCAGATAACGCCATCTTCATCAACTGTCACATCAGTTATTTTTCCTGATTGGCATTGCTTTAATAGTTTCAGATATTCGCTGCTAACTTTTTGAGCTAACTTGTTTGTATTCATTAAAGTTGGTTGTACTGTCAGTTCATGTAAATAACCCATATCACCTGATCTTCTAACTTTTAACTGCAAATTATTGATTTCTTTAATCAATTCTAGCCTTTGAGTAAGAATCCAACTTGCACTACTTGGGATTTACAACTCAGTGCATCGACTGTATATCCAGATCATAATCTTTGATCAATTCTAACCATCTTCGCTGCCTCAAATACAATTTTCTTGGTGTGAAAATGTACTTCAGACTTTGATGATCAGTAAAACTTCACATTTCACATCATGCAAGTAATGTGGCCAAATCTTGAGAGCAAATACCACAACAACTAACTCCAAATCATGCATCGGATAATTCCTTTGATGTGGCTTCAATTGTTTTGGATGCATAAGCTATCACATTTTTATTCTACATACCCAAGCCTCTTAATGATACATTGATGTAAATCCTATAATCTTTTTGTGCCTGACGAAAGAGCTAATGTTGGTGTAGTGGTTAAATGTTTCTTCAACTCTTGAAAACTGTGCTCACAGTCCACTCAAACAAGACTTCTTTTTTTCTCATAAGCTTGGATAACGACAGTCATTTGTGAAAACCATTGACGAACCTCCTATAATATCTTGCCAAATCAAGAAAACTGGGTCCTCCATAACATTTTTTGGAGTAGATTATTCCACAATTGCCTTTACTTTTTGAGGATCTACTAAAATTCTATGATTATTGATAATGTGTCCCAAAAATGCAATGTTTCGTAGCCAAAAGTTACATCTTAAAAATTTTGCGTATAATTGATTTTGTCTCAGTAGCTCCAATACCGTTCTCAAATCTTTGGCATGATCATCATCAATTCTTGAATAAATCAGAATGTCATCAATAAATATAATGATGAACTAATCCACATATGGCTTAAAAATTTGATTCATCAGTTCATGAAAATTGCAAGAGCATTAATTAAGCCAAAAAACATAATTAAGAATTCATAATGACAATATATGCTCCCAAAAGTTGTCTTAGTTATATCTGCCTCCTTGACCTTGACCTGATGATATCTCAATTTCAGATCAATTGGGAAAAATACAGCTACACCCTCTAACTGATCAAATAAATTATTGATCCCGGGTAATTGATATTTGTTATTGTTTGTCACCTTATTCAGTTCTCTGTAATCAATACACAACTGCATAGATCCACCATTCTTCTTGATAAATAATATTGGTGCACTCCACGGAATTACTTCGCCTGATAAAACTCTTATCGATCAATTCTTGCAATTGACATTTCAATTCTTGCAATTCCTTCGAAGCCATCCAGTAAGGAGATTTGAATATTGCGAACGTTCCTGGTTGCATATCAATACCAAATTCAACTTCTTGTTCTGACGGTAGTCCTGTCAATTCTTCTAGGAATACATCAAAAAATTCTGAAAGCACCAGGATATTTTTCAATTCTTGTACATCGTTATAAAGCACTTTTAATTTTGCCAAAAATACCAGTTCATCACTTTGCAAATATTTCTCAACGTTCACTGCATTAATCATGAAGATTGTGCATTTCGATCACAAAGGATATAGAATGACTTTTCACCATGCGATTTCAGCTTCACTCGTTTTTTCCAGCATTCAATTGTGGCAACATGTTTTACTAATCAATCCATCCCAAAATAACATCAAAGGTCTGAATTGGTATGATAGTCAACTCTGTTGGCAACTTCTTATCATGCACATGAACATGCACAATTCATTTTATAAGCATTCCTAAGGGCATAGTTACACACAAAGCAAGAGTAAAATGCATAATATCAACATGTATAACTCATCATAAATAAAAAAATGCGATGCACCTGAATCGAATAAAATTGTCAGACTGATCTTGAATTAGGAGCATACCTGCAACCTCATCTTCTGAATCTTTGGCTTCTTGAGGTGTGATTACAAAAACTCAGGTTTTTACTGGTTGTTCAGTTCCGTGTTCCGAAGTTTCATCTTTTGTTTGCACTAATGGCTTTCCCAAAAGTTGAGCTCTATTGAGCTGACTGCCTTCCAAAAATTTTTTGGGCTTCCCTGTCCTTGAATTGCCTGTGTTCTGGTTACTTTCTTCTGTTTTTGTGGACAAATCATTTGAATATGCCATGACTGTCCATATTTGTAACATTTTTCAGAATTGATCAAACACTGCCCAAAATAATATTTTCTACACTTTTCAAAAACCGGCTTTTCTATTTGGAGCAGCTTCTGCTTATTTTCTGATTTAGTTTTCTTGCTTTGAAAGTATTATTTTCTGTCAAAATCTTTTCACTTGTCTGCTTGAGGTTGTCACTGTTGACTGGAAAAGCTCAACTCATTTTCAATTCTTCTTTCCCGTTCAACAAACACGGAGAAATCGCTGATTTCAAATGGAGCTAGTGCCAATCTCAACTTATCTCTGAGACCACGCAGAAATCTGTGACACTTCTTCCTGGGTGCTGACATAGTGAGGTGCATATTTGGAAAGAGAAGTGAATCGTGCAAATATTGCATAACTCTCTTTGCCCTTCGAGTTAGATTGAATAATTTATCTTGCAATGCTAATCTGGCTGAAAGAGGAATGAACCACTTTGAAGACTAGCAATTTCTTCCCACTAACTTTTTGAAAGATGTGTCAGCTAAAATTTCTCCATGCCAAGCATGCCACCATCTTTCTGCTTCGCCTTCTAACATGAAAGTAGCTAGTACCACTTCTATTTTTCCGAACAAATCATACCATCAAGGTTTTTTCCAATCTTCAAAAGCCAATTTTCAGCAACTGTAGGATCACTAACACTCTTGAATGCAGGTGGCTTGAAAGACTCAAATATCTTTAAGTATCGATTCACTTCTACTCCAGTTTCAAATATGGGCCCTATAGTGGTGGAGAATCTTTTGATTGCAGTTATTTTATCAATCACTTGTGATATCAGTTGCAAAATGCCTTATAGCTCAGTGGTTTTGGTGTCTGCATTTATCTTGTTCTGATTTTCATTTCTACCCAAAACATTGTTAGCTCGAACTTCATGCTCTGCATTCTGCCTAAATGATTGGCTTTCAGTGCTTGCTCATTATTCTCTAGACATGTTTATTTGTATTGAGACAACTTATTATTCACATGTAATTTATCATAAAATAATTTTATTGTGCACACGTGACACCCTAAGTTGTAAGGGTTATCCACCTTAGATTCTTCAACCTATAGCTATGTATAAATCAATTCATATTTGAACTCATTCTTACTTCTAAATCTAACATGCTTTTATCATTCTTTTCATCCAATAATCATGCTTAACCATGCTTCGATACCACTGTTTGTCACACCCCAATAAGCCCCCTTTTTTCAGGGGTCTGCTGAGGTGCAACAGAAGACCAACACTAACCTTGATTTTTATAATCAAGACCCAGTGAGTGATGAATTAGTCTAACTAGATCGCCGCAAGATACGTGTTACATTGCATTTCAATGAAATTAAATATTCAGAAGCATGAAAATTAAACTATCTAAAACATGAAGACTTTACAAAGACGTTTAATCCAATAAATAAATACATACACAAAACCGTTGTACATGTCTACACACAAAGCATAACATGCTAGCATAAGAAATCATATACATAAATCAAGACTATAATGTAATATGTAGGTCGTAAGCATGAAATCATAGACATAATAAAAAATATGTTCATTCATTTCATAGAAGTTATATCATAGTAATGTCAATTGTTTAATGTATAGGATTCAACTATTTTCATACTCTTTCATAATGAGTCGTCTTCTTGCCCCAAATATCATATAAACCATCCATAAAGGTTGTGTTTCATCCAACATAGTAGTAATTGACAACGCCTCTGATACCCATGGTTTCCTAATATTTTGTCACCTTATAATCCCAACGGTTCTCAGAGTTTCATCCCTATATAAATACCAGGAGTTGGNTGGCTTCAATTGTTTTGGATGCATAAGCTATCACATTTTTATTCTACATACCCAAGCCTCTTAATGATACATT
The DNA here is from genome assembly GCA_002079205.1 of Phalaenopsis hybrid cultivar. NCBI lineage: Eukaryota > Viridiplantae > Streptophyta > Magnoliopsida > Asparagales > Orchidaceae > Phalaenopsis > Phalaenopsis hybrid cultivar. Next base: position 23,589 of record JXCR01135685.1, on the reverse strand, counting down.
GATGTAAATCCTATAATCTTTTTGTGCCTGACGAAAGAGCTAATGTTGGTGTAGTGGTTAAATGTTTCTTCAACTCTTGAAAACTGTGCTCACAGTCCNTGGCTTCAATTGTTTTGGATGCATAAGCTATCACATTTTTATTCTACATACCCAAGCCTCTTAATGATACATCGATGTAAATCCTATAATCTTTTTGTGCCTGACGAAAGAACTAATGTTGGTGTAGTGGTTAAATGTTTCTTCAACTCTTGAAAACTGTGCTCACAGTCTACTCAAACAAGACTTCTTTTTTTCTCATAAGCTTGGATAACGACAGTCATTTGTGAAAACCATTGACGAACCTCCTATAATATCTTGCCAAATCAAGAAAACTGGGTCCTCCATAACATTTTTGGAGTAGATTATTCCACAATTGCCTTTACTTTTTGAGGATCTACTGNATTGACGAACCTCCTATAATATCTTGCCAAATCAAGAAAACTGGGTCCTCCATAACATTTTTTGGAGTAGATTATTCCACAATTGCCTTTACTTTTTGAGGATCTACTANGACACCTCCAACGGCTACCAGAAACAAGAAAAGCACAAAAAATGAGGCAAATGTCAAAAGTGTGAGGAAAAAGTGGGATTCGTGCTTACCAAAATCGCCCTGGAGATCCGAATTGCGAGCTACGACACTCAGGTGGTCGTTCGGTTCTTGCTGTTCGCGAAATAGCTCGTGGCCCTTCCACTGTAGCAAGGGTCACAGTTCTCGCATGCTTCTACCGGCGTGAAATGAACAGGGAGAGGGGAACGAAAAAGAGAGGGAAATTGGGAGACGAAGAAGGAAATGCGAAGCTCGAGACTCCCTATTCAATCAATCAAATGAAATAAAAGAGCGTGAGTCGGTGGGCTATGGTGCTGAGAGGATTAAAGGAGGATTAATTAGGATTAAGGATTTATTAATTTAATAAAAAACTAGTATTTTAAATATTTTAAAACTCCCAATCCATTCACAATTTACATATCAATTTGATCGATTTCATACATAGAATTTAATAAAGTTATTTCGATCAAATTCTGGGAGATGTAATAGGATATTTTTCATTTGTGCCGAACTTTATTTGGTATCTTAAATTTAGGCGTTACAGCATCTCAACTTGTTATCTGATTCGTGGATTCCATCCATTTATGTTTCTTGCCCCCTTTTCGGTCCTGTGTCTATTGTTAGTCGAAATTCTGTTTGCTATGCTACTTATTATTGCACCTATCTGCTGCAAAATTATGGTGAACCCATTTAAGTTTGCTTGAGTTTCATACTCATAAATCTACTGATCTTCAAGTCAAAGCGCTTAAGGAGCATCTGCTTTAAGGCTTTGGTGATATTGTTGCAAAATTGCTAGGTTTATCTGTTGTGGAATTACACTCATTATTTACTTTAACTCTATTTAGTACTTGCNGTCAAAGCGCTTAAGGAGCATCTGCTTTAAGGCTTTGGTGATATTGTTGCAAAATTGCTAGGTTTATCTGTTTTGGAATTACACTCCTTATTATTTACTTTAACTCTATTTAGTACTTGTTATATTTAGTCATAGTGTAAAAAGGGTGATTCCTTAATTATAGGTATTTATGTTTATTTCGTAATTATAGAAATTACTTAATTGTAGGAAGATTTTTTTCCTCTTTTTATTTCTTGTACTCACCTATTTATAGGTGAATTATCTATGTATTAATGTGAGAAAAGGATTATTCAAAATTCACATGGTATCAGAGCCATCAATGGGAAGCCTCTCCCGCTCGGCTCGATCACGACCCTTCTCTCCCGTGATCGTCCTTGTCAGAGCGCTGCTCTAGTTTGCGCCTGCTCCGATCGTCCGCGTCCGAGCGCCGCTTCTCGTCCAATCGTTCGATTGCGCCTCTCTCTGATCGTCCGAGTTCGATCGTCCGAGTGCCAGTCCCAATCGTCCGCGTCCGAGCGTCTCTCCCAATCGTCCGCGTCTCGATCAACCGCATCCGAGCGCACACAGCCCTAGTGCGCACCTCTCCTGCGATTGTTTGCACTTGAGTGCCGACTATTCTTCTGCGATCGAGCACAGCCTGTTCCAGCCGCANAAATTCACATGGTATCAGAGCCATCAATGGGAAGCCTCTCCCGCTCGGCTCGATCACGACCCTTCTCTCCCGCGATCGTCCTTGTCAGATCGCTGCTCTAGTTTGCGCCTGCTCCGATCGTCCACGTCTGAGCGCCGCTCCTCGTCCAATCATTTGATCGCGCCTCTCTCTGATCGTCCGCGTCCGATCGTCCGAGCGCCTGTCCCGATCGTCCGCGTCCGAGCGTCTCTCCCAATCGTCCGTGTCTCGATTAACCGCATCCGAGCGCACACAACCCTAGTGCGCACCTCTCCTGTGATTGTCTGCACCTGAGTGCCGACTATTCTTCTGCGATCGAGCACAGCCTGTTCCAGCCGCGCTCCTCGTCGGCGCAACCTCATCTCTAGTCATTCTGTTGGCCACCTCTCCTCTCCAATGACTAAGTACGGCCATGTCTGCAACGCCTCCTCCACTAGTGATGTCACTTCTAGCCACCCCTCTGCGGCTGGGTCTCCATTGCCCAGCAATTCAGACAATAATTTTGTCCTCATCACCAGCCACAAACTCACCGGCCATAATTACCTCCAATAGTCGCAGTCAGTCATGATGTTTGTATGCGGCAAAGACAAAGATGACTACCTCACTAGTGATGCTCCAGCTCCGATGAAGACAGATCTGTCATACAAGACTTGGAAATTCGAGAATAATATGGTTATGGCCTGGCTTGTTAACTCGATGGCACTTGATATTGGCGAAAATTTTCTTCTCTATAGCACGACTAAGGAAATCTGAGATGTTACCCATGAGACCTATTCTAGTTCAGACAATACAAGCGAACTATTTGTTGTTGAGACCATTCTTCATGACTTTCATCAAGGTGATCTCTCTGTCACCCAATACTCAATACTCTTACTCAGTATTGACAACAACTAGATTTATTCAAGGTGTACCCTTGGAAGTGTCCCGAAGACTCTGTCATATTTCGCCAAATCATAGAACAGAAACGCACCTTCAAATTTCTTCTCGGTCTCAAATTTGAATTTGACCAGACTCGCTCACGGATTTTGAATTTGAAACCTCTTTCCACAATTCGTGAAGTTTTCTCCGATATACGCAGCAAAGAGAGTCGCCAAAAGGTCATGTTAGGTGCTTCCTTGTCCACTACAGCCCTCGACGGGTCTGCACTTGCTGCTCAAATCCCATCCACAGGGTGTGACCACAACCGCCGTTTTGGCCATACTCGGGATACGTGTTGGCGGATTCATGGCAAACCCGCAAATGGGAAACCCAAACGGGATCATCGGGCAGCTGCCACCATCATCACCGAAGCCTCTCGAGGAACGAGCCCATTCAACGAAGAACAGATTCATGCCCTCCAGAAGATGCTCAGTCAGCTGTCACCAGTTCAGCCTACTAGTGTGACATGGGGTGCCACCGGCCTTGTTACCTATCAAGGTATTTCCCCATCCGCTTTCGTCTTGGATTCAACCTCTTCTCACCCCTGGATTGTTGACTCAGGTGCCTCCGATCATATGACTGTGGATATCTCCTTATTAATGGATTACCAGCCGTGTAATCCGACCCTCACTATTCGGATTGTTGATGGATCAGCCTCCAAAGTTGTTGGTCTTGTTTCTGTCTGCATCTCTCCAAATTTATTTCTCACTTCTGTGTTTCATGTTCCTATTTTTGATTGTAATCTGATCTCTATTAGTAAGCTCACTCATGATTGTCATTGTATTGCTAAATTTTTTTCATATGTTTGTGAATTTCAGGNATGCACGATATTTTTTCAACACCTTCCTAGGAACTTTTCTTACTCAACATCGCATCCTTCACCTTGGCACGCGTGTTGATACTCCCCAACAAAATGGGGTCAAGGTCAAGCGGAAAAATCGTCACTTGTTGGAGGTATTCCGCTGTCTCATGTTTACCACATCGGTCCGTAAATATTATTGGGGCGAGACAACATTGACCGCTGCCTACCTCATAAATCGGATGCCCTCTCGTATTCTGGGTTTCCGTAGTCCAATTGATGTCCTCCTTCGCTGCTTTCCAAATATATGTACACTCTCTTCAGTTGTCCCTACCAAACTATTTGGTTTCTCCGTCTTTGTTGATATTCACAAACAACACCGCAGTAAATTAGACCCCAAATCTTTCAAATGCATATTCACAGGGTATTCGACCAACAAGAAAGGCTACAAGTGTTATCGTCCTTCAACTAAAAATGTCTATAATTCTATGGATGTCACCTTTTTTTAGCATCAATTATACTATCAAGAGTCTGTCATTCAGGGGGAGAGTTGTTGGGAACAACAACCCTGTGTTTCCTTACCAACTGGCACGAGTCACCAACTGTCAAACCTCCATCTCCTATTCAACCTTCTCAGTCTACACAACCCACACTTTCTCCTATTCAAGCTCCTCAGTCTACACAACACACTCCTCAGGAACTTCGGGTCTATACAAGACGAAACAGAACTGCTGAAAGAATAGAGAACTTAACACCGCTTCCAGCTGCTGTCCAAGAATCTAATCTGGCTTCAAAACCCTCTGAAACTCACTCAGATATGAAATCTATAGACACTAGTGATTATGAGCTTACCCCGCCTGTGAAAGATGCTTCTGATGTTCCTTGCACTAAACATTCTATTGCCCGATTTGTTTCATATGAGAGGTTATCTCCTCCCTATCATGCATTTGTTATTGTTATTGACAGCATAAATGTTCTGAATTCTATTCAGGAAGCTCTCTCACACCCGGAATGAAGAAAAGCTGTGAATGAAGAAGTTGCTGCACTAGAAAAGAGTGGAACGTGGATTGTGTCTGATTTGCCCAAAGATATGAGACCAGTAGGATGCAGGTGGTTATTTACAATCAAATGTAAGACAGACGGAAACATAGATCAATTAAAAGCCCGACTAGTTGCAAAAGGTTATACTCAGTCCTACGGAATTGACTACCAAGAGACATTCGTCCCAGTAGCCAAACTGAACTCCATTAGAATCCTACTCTCAATTACAGCAAATCGAGACTGACCCCTTATGCAACTTGATGTCAAAAATGCATTCCTTAATGGAGATCTTGAAGAGGATGTATAGATGAATTTATCTCCTGGCCTTGAAGGGGCCTTCCCTAGTGGCAAAGTATGAAAACTCCAGAAATCTCTGTATGGTCTCAAACAATCTCCCCGTGCTTGGTTTGCCCGATTCACCCATTCAGTAATCAAATGCGGTTATACTCAAAGCCAGACTAATCATACGATGTTCACAAAAAAATCCGAGAAGAAGATTGTTGTACTTATTGTGTATTTTGATAACATCATTCTTATCGGTGATCACACTGAAGAATTGACAAAGCTAAAGAAGTTTTTAGCCCATGAATTTGAAATTAAGGAACTCGGAGACTTGAAGTTCTTCTTGGGAATGGAAGTTGCAAGATCCAAAATGGGGATAGCTGTAACTCAAAGGAAGTACACATTGGACCTATTGAAAGAAACTAGTATGTTTGGATGCAAACCAATAGATATACTCCAATAGATTCATATAAAAAGATTGGAATGGAGAATGATAGTTTACCAGTCAACAAAGAACAATATAAGCGGCTTGTTGGAAGACTCATTTACTTATCCCACACCAGACCAGACATAAGCTTTTCAGTAAGTATAGTAAGTCAATTCATGAACTGTCCTACTGAGAAACATATGGGAGCTGTCAACCGTATCTTAAGATACTTAAAGTTGACACCAGGGAAAGGATTATTATTCAAAAGGAATGATAGTCAAAAGGTAGAAGTCTTTACTGATGATGACTGGGCAGGAGATATATCCACCCGACGATCAACCTCTGGGTATTGCTCTTATGTATGCGGANAGCAACGTGCATACTTTTAGAAAACAATACATTTTTACGCATAAAACATGACATGCTAGCATGAGAAAGCAGGTACAAAAATTATGACTATAATGTATTATGCAGGTCGTAAGTATGAAATCATAAGTATAATTAAAAACATTTTCAGTCATATCATATAAATGTCACTTGTTTATAATATATGATTCAACTATTTCCATGTTCTTTCATAATAGATCTTCACCCTACCCGAAAGACTATATAAACGATATATAAATGTTGGGTTTTCACAATATAGCAGTTATCGACAGCTCCCTTGATATTCACGGTTTTCTAACGGTCTGTCACCATCTAATACCGCTAATGTCTAATTCCAACGGTTTCCAGAGTTTTATCCCCGTATAAATATCAGGAGTCGGAAATACATCCCTGCATTTAATAATTTACCCATACATTACTAATGATATTTCTTATAACACAACACCTATAACATATATTCATGGTTATTTCATATATATGTATGAATCATAAATGAATTCCTGCATTATATCATAGTATAGCCTAATTAGTATGAATCATAAATGAATATTTGAAATATAGCACAATAGAACATATCATCATATGTATTGTAAAAGATCTCCACTTGCATTCATGCATTTTAAGTAGGTAATCTTCTACAATATGCATGAAGTTTAAATGCTTCTATGTCGAACTAGAAATCATATGCAAATCTATAAAAGATTATTATTATTTTTAAATTAGTATAAAATTATTTTACCTGACTTGATTGAGAAACCATACCATGAGTGCCCGTACGCTTGTCTCGAGCTCGTTACCTCGTATAGATAACCTAGAAAACGTAGACATCATAATAATTCATAAGATTTTGGCTTATAACACGTAATAACCCAAAACAACATTAAAGGCCAAATATAACTCAAAATGACTGTTCGACATAAATTCACTCTCGCGAAAACACCAATCTCTCTCTCTCTTCTTTGTATCTCAAACCATACTTATTCTCTTTGAATTCTTGCTAAAATATTTTTAGAAGCTTGCGAAACCAATTACGACAATTCCGACACAAACTTATCGTTTTCGACGGCTAGCGGAAATGAGAAAAGCATGAAAACCGAGGCAAATGTCAAAACAAAAGGGTGATGAAAGAAATGAAAGCCTAAAACAACGAAAGAGAAGGAATCTTTCTTACTGAAATTGCCCCGGACTTCTAATTATGAGCCGTGACACCCACGTGGTCACTTAGTTCTTGTTGTTTGAGGCCTAGCTTGCAGCCCTTGCTACAGTGCAAGGGTCACAGGTCTCGCCTGCTTCTACAGACGTGAAATGAATAGGGAAAGGGGAACAAAAGAGAGAAGGGAAATTGGGAGAGGAAGAAGGAAATGTGAAGCTTGGGACTCCCTATTCGACCGATCAAATGAAATAAAAGAGCGTAAGTCTTGTGGGCTTCAATGTCAAGAAGATTAAGGGAGGATTAATTAGGATTAATTAAGGATTTATTAATTTAATACAACTTATGCTTTCAATATTTTATAACTCACAGTCCATTCACAATTTACATATAGTGTTTTATATTGATTAGATCGATTTCATGCATAGAATTTAATAAAATTATTTTGATCAAATTATGGGAGGTAAAATTTTGGATATTTTTCAATATTACCAAACTTTACCTAGTATATTGAAATTTGGGTGTTACAGCTCTCCCTTTATAAAAATTTTGTCCTCNTGAATAGGGAAAGGGGAACAAAAGAGAGAAGGGAAATTGGGAGAGGAAGAAGGAAATGTGAAGCTTGGGACTTCCTATTCGACCGATCAAATGAAATAAAAGAGCGTAAGTCTTGTGGGCTTCAATGTCGAGAGGATTAAGGGAGGATTAATTAGGTTTAATTAAGGATTTATTAATTTAATACAATTTATGCTTTCAATATTTTATAACTCACAGTCCATTCACAATTTACATATAGTGTTTTATATTGATTAGATCGATTTCATGCATAGAATTTAATAAAATTATTTTGATCAAATTATGGGAGGTAAAATTTTGGATATTTTTCAATATTACCAAACCTCGTATATTGAAATTTGGGTGTTACAGCTTTCCCTTTATAAAATTTTTGTCCTTAAAATTTCTGACTTTACTGAAATAATAAGGGATATTTTCGTCGTATGTATTTTTCTTTTTCCCGTGTTGCTTTCTTTTCAGGCCTCTACTTCGACTTTATCTTCACAAAGAGGATCTGTCTTTTTCAGAGCTTATCAACATCAATCGCTAAAATCTTTTCAAACTCTTCAATATATGTTAGATTTTTTTGTACTTCAACATCTTCATGTGAAATACACTGCTCTGAATTTGAAACCCATTTCTATAAANTCTGTCTTTTTCAGAGCTTATCAACATCAATCGCTAAAATCTTTTCAAACTCTTCAATATATGTTAGATTTTCCTGTACTTCAATATCTTCATGTGAAATACACTGCTCTGAATTTGAAACCCATTTCTATAACATGGAAATGTGAAACACATCGTGTGTATATGACATATCCGCAGATAACGCAAATCTAAGGCAACTGGACTGATTGTCTAGTTGCCCGACTTTCAAAAATATGAAATCTCCAACTTCAAATTCAACTGTTTGGTGCTTTAGGTCGTAGTATTTATGTTGTCTATTCGAAGCAGTCGTTAATCTATCTTTGATTAATCTGATTTTCTCTGTGACTTTGTAAACTAGTTTTGGACCTAACATTTGGCGTTTACCCACTTCAATCGAACTGAGTGGAGTTCTGCACTTTCTGCTATACAGTACTTCGTAAGGAGCCATTTTGATGCTGGATAGATAGCTATTGTTGTAAGCAAACTCAATCATCGGAATGTGGTCTTCCCAACTGCCCCAAAGTCAAGAACACAAAGCCTTAACAAATTTTCCAACACCCTAATTGTTCTTTTTTGATTGTCCGCCGGGTTGTGAATGAAACGCAGTGTTACAATGTAACTGTGTACCCAAACCTTATCGAATGTCTTTCCACAACTTGGATGTGAATATTTAGTCTATGTAAAAAATAATAACTTTTGGAATAATGTGCAATTTGATAATTTCTTTGACATATAATATGACAAACTTTTTCACTTAATATGGCTGTCTGATTGTCAAAAAGTGAGCCAACTTTGTTAATATGTCAATACTAACGCATATACTGTCATGACACTGTCTGGATCGAGGAAATATTGCAACAAAGTCCTTAGCAATTTTTTCTCATTTCCATTTAGGTATCAATAATGATTGTAGCAATCCGCTGGGTCTTTGATGCTCAGGCTACAATCTGACTTGCTTGACACTGAGATAGATAGTCAGCAACATCTTTCTTGGTACCAATCACCAGAATGCGAACTTCAAATCCTTATACATTTTTGTGTTGTCTGGATGAATTGTGTAGCCCAAATGATTAGCTTCATGTTAAATTTCTCTTCTCAAATTAGAATCAGCAGGTACTCATATTTGCAGTTTATTTCAGATAACGCCATCTTCATCAACTGTCACATCAGTTATTTTTCCCGATTGACATTGCTTTAATAGTTTCAGATATTCGCTGCTAACTTTTTGAGCTAACTTGTTTGTATTCATTAAAGTTGGTTGTACTGTCAGTTCATGTAAATAACCCATATCACCTGATCTTCTAACTTTTAACTGTAAATTATTGATTTCTTTAATCAATTCTAGCCTTTGAGTAAGAATCCAACTTGCACTACTTGTGGATTTACAACTCAGTGCATCGACTGTATATCCAGATCATAATCTTTGATTAATTCTAACCATCTTCGCTGCCTCAAATACAATTTTCTTGGTGTGAAAATGTACTTCAGACTTTGATGATCAGTAAAACTTCACATTTCACATCATGCAAGTAATGTGGCCAAATCTTGAGAGCAAATACCACAACAACGAACTCCAAATCATGCATCAGATAATTCCTTTGATGTGGCTTCAATTGTTTTGGATGCATAAGCTATCACATTTTTATTCTACATACCCAAGCCTCTTAATGATACATCGATGTAAATCCTATAATCTTTTTGTGCCTGACGAAAGAACTAATGTTGGTGTAGTGGTTAAATGTTTCTTCAACTCTTGAAAACTGTGCTCACAGTCTACTCAAACAAGACTTCTTTTTTTCTCATAAGCTTGGATAACGACAGTCATTTGTGAAAACCATTGACGAACCTCCTATAATATCTTGCCAAATCAAGAAAACTGGGTCCTCCATAACATTTTTGGAGTAGATTATTCCACAATTGCCTTTACTTTTTGAGGATCTACTGAAATTCTATGATTATTGATAATGTGTCCCAAAAATGCAATGTTTCGTAGCCAAAAGTTACATCTTAAAAATTTTGCGTATAATTGATTTTGTCTCAGTAGCTCCAATACCATTCTCAAATCTTTGGCATGATCATCATCAATTCTTGAATAAATCAGAATGTCATCAATAAATATAATGATGAACTAATCCACATATGGCTTAAAAATTTGATTCATCAGTTCATGAAAATTGCAAGAGCATTAATTAAGCCAAAAAAACATAATTAAGAATTCATAATGACAATATATGCTCCCAAAAGTTGTCTTAGTTATATCTGCCTCCTTGACCTTGACCTGATGATATCTCAATTTCAGATCAATTGGGAAAAATACAGCTACACCCTCTAACTGATCAAATAAATTATTGATCCCGGGTAAATGATATTTGTTATTGTTTGTCACCTTATTCAGTTCTCTGTAATCAATACACAACTGCATAGATCCACCATTCTTCTTGATAAATAATATTGGTGCACTCCACGGAATTACTTCGCCTGATAAAACTCTTATCGATCAATTCTTGCAATTGACATTTCAATTCTTGCAATTCCTTCGAAGCCATCCAGTAAGGAGATTTGAATATTGCGAACGTTCCTGGTTGCATATCAATACCAAATTCAACTCCTTGTTCTGACGGTAGTCCTGTCAATTCTTCTAGGAATACATCAAAAAATTCTGAAAGCACCAGGATATTTTTCAATTCATGTACATCGTTATGAAGCACTTTTAATTTAGCCAAAAATACCAGTTTATCACTTCGCAAATATTTCTCAACGTTCACTGCATTAATCATGAAGATTGTGCATTTCGATCACAAAGGATATAGAATGACTTTTCACCATCAGCTTCACTCGTTTTTTCCAGCATTCAATTGTGGCAACATGTTTTACTAATCAATTCATCCCAAAATAACATCAAAGGTCTGAATTGGTATGATAGTCAACTCTGTTGGCAACTTCTTATCATGCACATGAACATGCACAATTCATTTTATAAGCATTCCTAAGGGCATAGTTACACACAAAGCAAGAGTAAAATGCATAATATCAACATGTATAACTCATCATAAATAAAAAAATGCGATGCACCTGAATCGAATAAAATTGTCAGACTGATCTTGAATTAGGAGCATACCTGCAACCTCATCTTCTGAATCTTTGGCTTCTTGAGGTGTAATTACAAAAACTCAGGCTTTTACTGGTTGTTCAGTTCCGTGTTCCGAAGTTTCATCTTTTGTTTGCACTAAAGGCTTTCCCAAAAGTTGAGCTCTACTGAGCTGACTGCCTTTCAAAAATTTTTTGGGCTTCCCTGTCCTTGGATTGCCTGTGTTCTGGTTACTTTCTTCTGTTTTTGTGGACAAATCATTTGAATATGTCATGACTGTCCATATTTGTAACATTTTTCAGAATTGATCAAACACTGCCCAAAATATTATTTTCTACACTTTTCAAAAACCGGCTTTTCTATTTGGAGCAGCTTCTGCTTATTTTCTGATTTAGTTTTCTTGCTTTGAAAGTATTATTTTCTGTCAAAATCTTTTCACTTGTCTGCTTGAGGTTGTCACTGTTGACTGGAAAAGCTCAACTTATATTCAATTCTTCTTTCCCGTTCAACAAACACGAAGAAATCGCTGATTTCAAGTGGAGCTAGTGCCAATCTCAACTTATCTCTGAGACCACGCAGAAATCTGTGACACTTCTTCCTGGGTGCTGACATAGTGAGGTGCATATTTGGAAAGAGAAGTGAATCGTGCAAATATTGCATAACTCTCTTGGCCCTTCGAGTTAGATTGAATAATTTATCTTGCAATGCTAACTGGCTGAAAAAGGAATGAACCACTTTGAAGACAAGCAATTTCTTCCCACTAAATTTTTGAAAGATGTGTCAGCTAAAATTTCTCCATGCCAAGCATGCCACCATCTTTCTGCTTCGTCTTCTAACATGAAAGTAGCTAGTACCACTTCTATTTTTCCGAACAAATCATACCATCAAGGTTTTTTCCAATCTTCAAAAGCCAATTTTCAGCAACTGTAGGATCACTAACACTCTTGAATGCAGGTGGCTTGAAAGACTCAAATATCTTTAAGTATCGATTCACTTCTACTCCAGTTTCAAATATGGGCCCTATAGTGGTGGAGAATCTTTTGATTGCAGTTATTTTATCAATCACTTGTGATATCAGTTGCAAAATGCCTTATAGCTCAGTGGTTTTGGTGTCTGCATTTATCTTGTTCTGATTTTCATTTCTACCCAAAACATTGTTAGCTCGAACTTCATGCTCTGCATTCTGCCTAAATGATTGGCTTTCAGTGCTTGCTCATTATTCTCTAGACATGTTTATTTGTATTGAGACAATTTATTATTCACATGTAATTTACCATAAAATAATTTTATTGTGCACACGTGACACCCTAGGTTGTAAGGGTTATCCACCTTAGATTCTTCAACCTATAGCTATGTATAAATCAATTCATATTTGAACTCATTCTTACTTCTAAATCTAACATGCTTTTATCATTCTTTTCATCCAATAATCATGCTTAACCATGCTTTGATACCACTTTTTGTCACACCCCAATAAGCCCCCTTTTTTCAGGGGTCTGCTGAAGTGCAACAGAAGACCAACACTAATCTTGATTTTTATAATTAAGACCCAGTGAGTGATGAATTAGTCTAACTAGATCGTCGCAAGATAGGTGATACATTGCATTTCAATGAAATTAAATATTTAGAAGCATGAAAATTAAACTATCTAAAACATGAAGACTTTACAAAGACGTTTAATCCAATAAATAAATACATACCCAAAACCGTTGTACATGTCTACACACAAAGCATAACATGCTAGCATAAGAAAGCATATACAGAAATCAAGACTATAATGTAATATGTAGGTCGTAAGCATGAAATCATAGACATAATAAAAAATATGTTCATTCATTTCATAGAAGTTATATCATAGTAATGTCAATCGTTTAATGTATAGGATTCAACTATTTTCATGCTCTTTCATAATGAGTCGTCATCTTGCCCCAAATATCATATAAACCATCCATAAAAGTTGTGTTTCATCCAACATAGTAGTAATTGATGATACCCATGGTTTCCTAATATTTTGTCACCTTATAATCCCAACGGTTCTCAGAGTTTCATCCCTATATAAATACCAGGAGTTGCAAATACATCCTTGCATGTAATAGTCCACCCATACATTATAATGTCATTTCTTATAGCATAATACCTATAGCATACATTCATGAGTATTTCATATACATGAATGAATTATAAATGAATATTTGCACTATATCATAGTATAGCATAACGGGTATGAATCATAAATGAATATCTGCAATATATCATTGTATAGCATAACATAATTTGTATAGTAAAAGACAGACACTTGCATTCACACATTTTAAGCAGGTAATCATTTATAGTATGCATGATTTCTAAATGCTTCTATGTCAGACTAGAAATCGTATGCAAACCTATAAAAGATTATTTTTCTTAAATTAACATAAGATTATTTTATCTGACTTGATGGAAAAGCCTTACAACGAGTGTCCACACCATCATCTCGAGCTCGCCGTGTCGTATAAACAATCAAAAAAACGTAGATATCATAGGAATTCATAAAATTTCAGCTCATAGCATGCAATAACTCAAAACAGACTTTAAAGGCCAAAACATACCTTAAATGGACTATTCGACATACATTTGCTCTCCTGAAAACACCAATTTCTCTCTCTCCTTCCTATCATGTCAAACCATACTTTTTCGCTCTAAATTCATGCTAAAATATTTTTAGAAGTTTGCAAAACCAATTACAACACTTTCGACACAAACTCGACACCTCCAACGGCTACCAGAAACAAGAAAAGCACAAAAAATGAGGCAAATGTCAAAAGTGTGAGGAAAAAGTGGGATTCGTGCTTACCAAAATCGCCCTGGAGATCCGAATTGCGAGCTACGACACTCAGGTGGTCGTTCGGTTCTTGCTGTTCGCGAAATAGCTCGTGGCCCTTCCACTGTAGCAAGGGTCACAGTTCTCGCATGCTTCTACCGGCGTGAAATGAACAGGGAGAGGGGAACGAAAAAGAGAGGGAAATTGGGAGACGAAGAAGGAAATGCGAAGCTCGAGACTCCCTATTCAATCAATCAAATGAAATAAAAGAGCGTGAGTCGGTGGGCTATGGTGCTGAGAGGATTAAAGGAGGATTAATTAGGATTAAGGATTTATTAATTTAATAAAAAACTAGTATTTTAAATATTTTATAACTCCCAATCCATTCACAATTTACATATCAATTTGATCGATTTCATACATAGAATTTAATAAAGTTATTTCGATCAAATTCTGGGAGATGTAATAGGATATTTTTCATTTGTGCCGAACTTTATTTGGTATCTTAAATTTAGGCGTTACAGCATCTCAACTTGTTATCTGATTCGTGGATTCCATCCATTTATGTTTCTTGCCCCCTTTTCGGTCCTGTGTCTATTGTTAGTCGAAATTCTGTTTGCTATGCTACTTATTATTGCACCTATCTGTTGCAAAATTATGGTGAACCCATTTAAGTTTGCTTGAGTTTCATACTCATAAATCTACTGATCTTCAAGTCAAAGCGCTTAAGGAGCATCTGCTTTAAGGCTTTGGTGATATTGTTGCAAAATTGCTAGGTTTATCTGTTTTGGAATTACACTCCTTATTATTTACTTTAACTCTATTTAGTACTTGTTATATTTAGTCATAGTGTAAAAAGGGTGATTCCTTAATTATAGGTATTTATGTTTATTTCGTAATTATAGAAATTACTTAATTGTAGGAAGATTTCTTTCCTTTTTTTATTTCTTGTACTCACCTATTTATAGGTGAATTATCTATGTATTAATGTGAGAAAAGGATTATTCAAAATTCACATGGTATCAGAGCCATCAATGGGAAGCCTCTCCCGCTCGGCTCGATCACGACCCTTCTCTCCCGTGATCGTCCTTGTCAGAGCGCTGCTCTAGTTTGCGCCTGCTCCGATCGTCCGCGTCCGAGCGCCGCTTCTCGTCCAATCGTTCGATTGCGCCTCTCTCTGATCGTCCGAGTTCGATCGTCCGAGTGCCAGTCCCAATCGTCCGCGTCCGAGCGTCTCTCCCAATCGTCCGCGTCTCGATCAACCGCATCCGAGCGCACACAGCCCTAGTGCGCACCTCTCCTGCGATTGTTTGCACTTGAGTGCCGACTATTCTTCTGCGATCGAGCACAGCCTGTTCCAGCCGCACTCCTCGTCGGCGCAACCTCATCTCTAGTCATTCTGCTGGCCACCTCTCCTCTCCAATGACTAAGTACGACCATGTCTGCAACTCATCCACTAGTGATGTCACTTCTAGCCACCCCTCTGCGGCTGGGTCTCCATTGCTCAGCAATTCAGACAATAATTTTGTCCTCATCACCAGCCACAAACTCACCGGCCATAATTACCTCCAATGGTCGCAGTCAGTCATGATGTTTGTATGCGGCAAAGGCAAAGATGACTACCTCACTGGTGATGCTCCAGCTCCGATGAAGACAGATCCGTCATACAAGACTTGGAAATCCGAGAATAATATGGTTATGGCCTGGCTTGTTAACTCGATGGCACTTGATATTGACGAATATTTTCTTCTCTATAGCACGACTAAGGAAATCTGAGATGCTGCCCGTGAGACCTATTCTAGTTCAGACAATACAAGCAAACTATTTGTTGTTGAGACCATTCTTCATGACTTTCATCAAGGTGATCTCTCTGTCACCCAATACTTCAATACTCTTACTCAGTATTAACAACAACTAGATTTATTCAAGGTGTATCCTTGGAAGTGTCCCGAAGACTCTGCCATATTTCGCCAAATCATAGAACAGAAACGCACCTTCAAATTTCTTCTATTTCTCAAATTTGAATTTGACCAGACTCGTTCACGGATTCTCGGTCAGTCATGATGTTTGTATGCGGCAAAGACAAAGATGACTACCAAACGCACCTATCAAGGTATTTCCCCATCCGCTTTCGTCTTGGATTCAAGCTCTTCTCACCCCTGGATTGTTGACTCAGGTGCCTCCGATCATATGACTGTGGATATCTCCTTATTAATGGATTACCAGCCGTGTAATCCGACCCTCACTATTCGGATTGTTGATGGATCAGCCTCCAAAGTTGTTGGTCTTGTTTCTGTCTGCATCTCTCCAAATTTATTTCTCACTTCTGTGTTTCATGTTCCTATTTTTGATTGTAATCTGATCTCTATTAGTAAGCTCACTCATGATTGTCATTGTATTGCTAAATTTTTTTCATATGTTTGTGAATTTCAGGATTTGAAGTCGGGGAGGATAATTGTCAGTGTTGAATTGCGCAGTGGTCTCTTTCTTCTCAACAAACCCTCTGTCAGTCTAGTCTCACCCACCGGTTGTATTCCAGTATCAAGTCTGTCTTGCTTAAATCCGCTTAGTACATCTGTATTTCATTTCAACGTTAATAATGATAGTGAAATCGTGTTGCTTCATTATCGTTTAGGTCATCCCAATTTTATGTACCTTAGGAAACTGTTTCCTCATTTATTTATTAATAAAAGTCCTACCTCTTTTAATTGTGAATTTTGTCAACTTGCCAAACACACTCGCACTTCATTTTCTCGTTTATCATACAGACCCACTCGTCCCTTTTCTCTGATCCATAGTGACGTCTGGGGTCCTTCTCGTGAAAAAAATATTTATGGGGCCCAATGGTTCGTGTCTTTTATTGATGATCACACACGGGTGACATGAATTTATCTTATGATTGTCAAATCCGAGGTCGGACCAATATTTCGTGCATTCTATCAAATGATGCTCACTCAAATTGACACAAAAATCCAGACTCTTAAAATAGATAATGCACGATATTTTTTCAACACCTTCCTAGAAACTTTTCTTACTCAACATCGCATCCTTCACCTTGGCACGCGTGTTGATACTCCCCAACAAAATGGGGTCAAGGTCAAGCGGAAAAATCGTCACTTGTTGGAGGTATTCCGCTGTCTCATGTTTACCACATCGGTCCGTAAATATTATTGGGGCGAGACAACATTGACCGCTGACTACCTCATAAATCGGATGCCCTCTCGTATTCTAGGTTCCGTAGTCCAATTGATGTCCTCCTTCGCTCCTTTCCAAATATATGTACACTCTCTTCAGTTGTCCCTACCAAACGATTTGGTTTCTCCGTCTTTGTTGATATTCACAAACAATACCGTAGTAAATTAGACCCCAAATCTGTCAAATGCATATTCATAGGGTATTCGACCAACAAGAAAGGTTACAAGTGTTATTGTCCTTCAACTAAAAATGTCTATAATTCTATGGATGTCACCTTTTTTTAGCATCAATTATACTACCAAGAGTCTGTCATTCAGGGGGAGAGTTGTAGGGAACAACAACCTTGTGTTTCCTTACCAACTGACACGAGTCACCGACTGTCAAACCTCTATCTCCNTCTGATCTCTATTAGTAAGCTCACTCATGATTGTCATTGTATTGCTAAATTTTTTCCATATGTTTGTGAATTACAGGATTTGAAGTCGGGGAGGATAATTGACAGTGTTGAATTGCGTAGTGGTCTCTTTCTTCTCAACAAACCCTCTGTCAGTCTAGTATCACCCACCGGTTGTATTCCAGTATCAAGTCTGTCTTGCTTAAATCCGCTTAGTACATTTGTATTTCATTTCAACGTTAATAATGATAGTGAAATCATGTTACTTCATTATCGTTTAGGTCATCCCAATTTTATGTACCTCAGGAAACTGTTTCCTCATTTATTTATTAATAAAAGTCCTACCTCTTTTAATTGTGAATTTTGTCAACTTGCCAAACACACTCGCACTTCATTTTCTCGTTTATCATACAGACCCACTCGTCCCTTTTCTCTGATCCATAGTGACGTCTGGGGTACTTCTCGTGAAAAAAATATTTATGGGGCCCAATGGTTCGTGTCTTTTATTGATGATCACACACGGGTGACATGAATTTATCTTATGATTGACAAATCCGAGGTAGGACCAATATTTCCTGCATTCTATCAAATGATGCTCACTCAATTTGACACAAAAATCCAGACCTCTTAAAATAGATGATGCACGATATTTTTTCAACACCTTCCTAGGAACTTTTCTTACTCAACATCGCATCCTTCACCTTGGCACGCGTGTTGATACTCCCCAACAAAATGGGGTCAAGGTCAAGCGGAAAAATCGTCACTTGTTGGAGGTATTCCGCTGTCTCATGTTTACCACATCGGTCCGTAAATATTATTGGGGCGAGACAACATTGACCGCTGCCTACCTCATAAATCGGATGCCCTCTCGTATTCTGGGTTTCCGTAGTCCAATTGATGTCCTCCTTCGCTGCTTTCCAAATATATGTACACTCTCTTCAGTTGTCCCTACCAAACTATTTGGTTTCTCCGTCTTTGTTGATATTCACAAACAACACCGCAGTAAATTAGACCCCAAATCTTTCAAATGCATATTCACAGGGTATTCGACCAACAAGAAAGGCTACAAGTGTTATCGTCCTTCAACTAAAAATGTCTATAATTCTATGGATGTCACCTTTTTTTAGCATCAATTATACTATCAAGAGTCTGTCATTCAGGGGGAGAGTTGTTGGGAACAACAACCCTGTGTTTCCTTACCAACTGGCACGAGTCACCAACTGTCAAACCTCCATCTCCTATTCAACCTTCTCAGTCTACACAACCCACACTTTCTCCTATTCAAGCTCCTCAGTCTACACAACACACTCCTCAGGAACTTCGGGTCTATACAAGACGAAACAGAACTGCTGAAAGAATAGAGAACTTAACACCGCTTCCAGCTGCTGTCCAAGAATCTAATCTGGCTTCAAAACCCTCTGAAACTCACTCAGATATGAAATCTATAGACACTAGTGATTATGAGCTTACCCCGCCTGTGAAAGATGCTTCTGATGTTCCTTGCACTAAACATTCTATTGCCCGATTTGTTTCATATGAGAGGTTATCTCCTCCCTATCATGCATTTGTTATTGTTATTGACAGCATAAATGTTCTGAATTCTATTCAGGAAGCTCTCTCACACCCGGAATGAAGAAAAGCT
>JXCR01135683.1:2951-17133 GCA_002079205.1 Phalaenopsis hybrid cultivar | reverse complement strand
AAAGTGACAAGTCAAAGAAGTAGGTTGCAGTAGGAAAGCAAGGAGGAAGAGGAATCAAATCTAGGAAATCAAAAGTTAGATTCCTTCATTTGTACTTTATTTCTTCAGTGCAGAGATTGAATATTTTGTTGCTTAATTTTTCTTCTTCTTTCTATGAGTATGAACTTAGTATCTAAATTGTGGTGAAGCTAAGTTATTATTATGTAATTATTGTGTTTAAGTTTGAATGGAATAGCTTAGTTATTATGTTACATTAATTTTTAGTTTAGTTGTGTAATTGTTGCACACACATTAACATTGTTGTGATTTATGAACATCAAAATAGTTATAGTATAACAATTAGAGAGGATCAAACAATTATTTAAGCACATAATAATATAATACTAAGAGATTTATAATCAAATAAGAAATATTCTTATTGTACTCACTTAAAAATTAATTAGTCAAAGAATATAACTAATAAGTGGAAGTGATTAGGTTTTTGATTATCGACGAAGTTTAGAAACTATTTATGCTCTTGATTGAAAGTATTTCTAGACAAAATATTAATCAAAATTATCCATAAATTTAGTTCAAGCAAGCCATGAATCCAGAGTTTCTTTATCAATTTTAAATTGAAATAAATATCACTACAAAGTGCAATTTAAATTTTGTTGTGATTCTTATTTTTATATTCGATAATTTTAATTAAAACAAAAGGTATTATAAAAATTAACATTTAACTTATTAAAAGATTCATATTTGATCCTCGTGTGAATGATCTATAATCATTTATATATTACTTGAACAAAAGATACACTTACATACACCATTTTATCCAGTCAATACACTTATTTATATTTTGTCTTACATATTTCATTCATAGCTTTGTAAGTCATAATTCATTATCAAAAATATCTTTGGCTATTTGGAGGGTGGAAACCCTCATATAATCACTAGCTTGAGTTCACAATATAATGAATGTATTATGCTAGTGTTCAATTAATTATGTCAGTCCTTGCAGAAAGAACTTAGTAGTTAAAAACAATCAAAGCCCAAAATTATAATCACATCAACCTAAAGCCTATATGGTTTCTTGTCTAAAGAACACACTTTCCACCATATTTGTCATAATACGACCACGAAAAAATTGTTTCCATCTGAGTCCCTTAAACTATCAAAACTACAAGTGTCTCACAAAGTGATATATCAACCACTAGCACATGACGCTCACCATATGGACCACCTAACTTTCTCTCTTCCACCATATTTTTGTCACAACACTGCCTCCAAAAAAATGTGTTAACCTCTTGGTCTCTCAATCTATCAAAATTACAAGCATTCCACAAAGTGATATATCACCCACTAGTGCCTAGCACTCACCTTCTAAATCTCTTAATTTGCTCTCCTATTCAAAGAATAATCAAGAAAACATCCATCAAATGTCTAACAACTTACATTTGGGATTTATCTGTTATGAGAGACGTGAATAAACCACATAAACTGATTTGAGAGACTTGAAGTAAGACTTCAACAGAAGAACACAAAACAAAAAACACAGAAAACACAAAGAAACACAATTTTTAATTTGGAAAAAACCCAAGAACAAAAAAAAAATCACCGAATCACCCAATACCAAAAAATTCACTATAAAGAAAATGAGGAGAATTATATAAATTACACCACACTCAAGCCTGTCCAAACTTTGGAAAAGTTTAAGATGCTCCTCTCCTCTCCTTTACGTAAGAAAAATTGAAATCACATACGNAGACGTGAATAAACCACATAAACTGATTTGAGAGACTTGAAGTAAGACTTCAACAGAAGAACACAAAACAAAGAACACAGAAAACACAAAGAAACACAATTTTTAATTTGGAAAAAACCCAAGAACAAAAAAAAATCACCGAATCACCCAATACCAAAAAATTCACTATAAAGAAAATGAGGTGAATTGTATAAATTACACCACACTCAAGCCTGTCCAAACTTTGGAAAAATTTAAGATGCTCCTCTCCTCTCC
This sequence comes from Phalaenopsis hybrid cultivar, assembly GCA_002079205.1. Taxonomy (NCBI): domain Eukaryota; kingdom Viridiplantae; phylum Streptophyta; class Magnoliopsida; order Asparagales; family Orchidaceae; genus Phalaenopsis; species Phalaenopsis hybrid cultivar. Next base: position 15,131 of record JXCR01135683.1, on the reverse strand, counting down.
TTTACGTAAGAAAAATTGAAATCACATACATTCCAATTGACAAAACAGAAGCTTTAATTGGAGAATGAAACGAATTCGGTTATTGGCGGCGAGGGTGCCACGATAGTGGCGATGTGGGTGCTCCAACTGGTGATGGGGTGTTGATTTTCAGGTGTTGCATTCTCATGCTCTCGGATTTCGAACATAAGTTGGGTGACGCGTGCTCTCTTCCAGGCACTAGGGCGCACTTATAAAGTAAAAAAATGTTTTGGGGCCAACGCCCTCGAACCTAATACAGGTGGGAAAGCGCACCTCAAACCCCCTAATAAACTCACACTATCAAGCTTGATTAGTGAAACTGAGAGCTTATAGTGAACAATTGAGTAACACAATCAAGCTCCACATGATAACTCATGTGTAAAAGCCCAATTGAAAGGACTTCCTGCTCTGACATGTGAGGCAGCATTAATTGCTCAACATTGTTGACCAAACTCATGAATGTAACCTGAAATAAAAAGAAAATGTATAATGTGAGTGAGCAATTGGTACAAAGCTCAACTCTCGTGCCTTCTTCGTCAGCACATTAATGGCCTTTAGACTTTATTTCTTAATGATCAATTGTAAATTATTTGAATTATATGATTTATATTTGTTGGCTGTTACGTACATGAAATTTGTTATTTACAAATCAAACCCTCTCTTCCGTTCCATTTTTTTAACTTCTCGCTTCAATTAAGGCTGTCGGAACAGTTCGTTGTTCGTGAATAGCTCATGTTCGGCTAGTTAAGAAATTCGCGTTCGATTCGTTCATTTAGTTAACAAGACAAACACGAACACTTTTTGGTGCTCGATATGTAAACGAGTTGAACACGAACAGTAATGTTTTTTTTCCGAGCCGAGGACGAGCTGAGCCTGAGCTTCCTCGTGTTTGGCTCGTTTACACCCCTAATCACAACCATATTTTTCAGTTTTATCAAATTCTCAATAGTTTGATCTGAGTGCATGTGATGTTCTCGGTTGGGTATGGTTAATTTGTAAATATCAAAGTTTCAGGTGGTGGGTATGTAATTATCCCTAAAAATAAACTTTTTTCTTTAATTAATAACCGACATGTATCAATTACTAAATATGTATTATTGATTTTAAGCTTTAAATGTCGAAACAAATCTGTAGAAAAACTTCTATTAATATTAAATTAGTAATTATTAAGATCTTATGGATAGATAGATCCTCTGAAAGTATATAAAATGCTATCTTTTNTTGATTTTCAGGTGTTGCATTCTCATGCTCTCGGATTTCGAACATAAGTTGGGTGACGCGTGCTCTCTTCCAAGCACTAGGGTGCACTTATAAAGTAAAAAATGTTTTGGGGCCAACGCCCTCGAACCTAATACAGGTGGGAAAGCCCACCTCAAACCCCTTAATAAACTCACACTATCAAGCTTGATTAGTGAAACCGAGAGCTCATAGTGAACAATTGAGTAACACAATCAAGCTCCACATGATAACTCATATGTAAAAGCCCAATTGAAAGGACTTCCTGCTGTGACATGTGAGGCAGCATTAATTGCTCAACATTATTGACCAAACTCATGAATGTAACCTGAAGTAAAAAGAAAATGTATAATGTGAGTGAGCAATTGGTACAAAGCTCAACTCTCGTGCCTTCTTCGTCAGCACATTAATGGCCTTTAGACTTTATTTCTTAATGATCAATTATAAATTATTTTAATTATATGATTTATATTTGTTGGCTGGTACGTACATGAAATTTATTATTTATAAATCAAACCCTCTCTTCCGTTCCATTTTTTTAACTTCTCGCTTCAATTAAGGCTGTCGGAACAGTTCGTTGTTCGTGAATAGCTCATGAAATTCGTGTTCGATTTGTTTGTTTAGTTAACAAGACAAACACGAACACTTTTTTTGTGCTCGATATGTAAACGAGTCGAACACGAACAGTGATATTTTATACCGAGTCGAAGACGAGCTGAGCCTGAGTTTCCTCGTGTTTGGCTCGTTTACACCCCTAATCACAACCATATTTTTCATTTTTATCAAATTCTCAATAGTTTGATCTGAGTGCGTGTGAATTTCTCGGTTGGGTATGGTTAATTTGTAAATATCAAAGTTTGAGGTGGTGGGTATGTAATTATCCCTAAAAATAAACTTTTTTCTTTAATTAATAACCGACATGTATCAATTACTAAATATGTATTATTGATTTTAAGCTTTAAATGTCGAAACAAATCTGTAGAAAAACTTCTATTAATATTAAATTAGTAATTATTAAGATCTTATCGATAGATAGATCCTCTGAAAGTATATAAAATGCTATCTTTCCCTTAAATTCATACTCCTAAAAATTATATTTATTTTTGACACGCAATCAACAAATTCTCATCATTAGGCATGAAATATTTTGACACGCCATAGAGGTAGCTCGAGTCATGACACAGATTTCAAGATAATGTTTCGAGCAAGAAATATTCAAGTCTTGATAAAGAGTCATCCAGAGCTCTGATTTCAGTAAACTTATAGGCAAACTGGTCGGCTCGATGAGACAGAGCTAATGATATTGAAATTAGTATAATCCGAGTTAAATCAAGCTTAGATCAAGTCATTAAATCACTCTTCAAAAATTTAAGGATATATTTAGAAGGTCGAACGAGTGTTGAATCTAACAAGCTTATAGTCGAATCGAGCGTCACGACAACACAAATACAGCGAGCCTAAGATTACTCAATTCCAACATCGATAAGGCACTCAAATGTCAATCAAACATTGTCTAATCGAAGGAAGCTTTTCGGACTGTCTGATCAAATTGTTCATATTCCTGCATTAATTACACCCAGAAGACTAGAAATAAAGTCACACCCTTCTCATGAGATGGGGGAGCTTCAGGCTTGAAAAAGAACATGAAACTTTGAGAAGAAACTGAAGTCCAACACCACTTCTGATGTTATCGCCGACCACCGACTACCGTCGTCCGTTGTCAACCACTACCAGCCACTATCGACAACCACCGACCGCTATTGAGCACTCTGTCGTTGTCCACTGACGTCGATGATTGTCAGTCATCGTCGACCACAACCGACCAGACGCTGCCAGCCAACGTTATAAATTGGGAAAACCTAGTAACACTTTCCCGCCTATGGGTTACGGGATATCTATAATTATCAACTGCTAATGAATTTTTACAACTAGATCAAACCCTATAGTTTTTTTTTTCCTTTACAAGTTTTCCACGTCAAAATTTCTGGTGTCACTGTTATTTATTTTCTTTTATATGAGAGTGTGTTGAATTCCCGTGCAATGTTAAGACGATAATTCATTACTCTACCATCCTGAATTTTCTAGCAAGCATCTATTAGATTTATTTTAAAAGTTTTTCAGTATCTTATAATTACTTTTGATGAATGCTAGAAAATTCACGGAGGTAGAGTAACGGACTATTGTCTTAGCATTGTACGAAAGTTCAGCACACACACACATGAAAGAAAAACAAGCGGTGATGACTCCAGAAGTTTTTACGTGGAAAACCCATAAAAGAAAAAATCACGGGGTCTGGCCCAATTGCGAAAATTCACTATTGATTGTTGATTACAGGAATCTCTTGTCCCACATACGGGAAAGGGTAACTATATTTTTTAGAATACAAAGTCGACTGACGGCGTCTGATTGGTGGTGATGGATGGTGGTTAGTGATAGTCGATGACGGTTGTCAGAGGTTGATAACGGTCGGTGGTGGTCGTCGGAGGTCGGCAGTGGTCGGCGGTAGTTGACGGCGGAGATCGGCGGTGGTGATGAGCTGCAGGTTCTCCTCAATACCTTAGACTCTCTCTCTAGACTTTAGCTCCTTTTCATGTGAGGGGTGGTGGTCTATTTATAGTCATCTGGGTGCAAGTAATGCAGAAAAATCAACTATTTTGATCGGACGGTCCAGAGAATTTCCTCTGATCCTGCTGTATTTAATAGATATTTGAATGCTTTAACGATGTCGGAATTGAGTGATTTTGGGCTCGTTGGATTCGTGTTGTCAAGCCGCTTGATTCGAGTATAAACTTGCCAGTGTCGACATCTGTTCGATCTTCTAAATGTGTTCAGAAATCTTTCAAGAGTGGTTTAATGACTTTATCTGAGCTTGATTTAACTTGGATTTGACTAGTTTTCATATCATAGGTCCTCATCGAGCCGGACAGTTTGACTATAAGTTTGTGGACATCGAAGCTCTGGATGACTTTTTATAAATATTTAAATATTTCTTACTTAAAATATCGTCTTGAGATANGATTCAGCAATGAATAATGAAAGCAGCAACAGTTAGTTCACCAAGTTGGACCGGACAGGTCTTTTAAGTTTTATTTGAACCGGCATTATCCAGCTGAACTGTTCCACTATTAGTTAGCCATTCTTGGTGCACCCTCTTATCTCACAGGCAGGAAAGAGTTATAGAATTTCTCGAGTTACAACAACGATGTGCGACGGATCTCATTGCCCCGTGGTAGGAAGCGGTCACAGCAGTGAGTAACTGTTGGAGCTTTGGTACATCATCTTCTTGGTCGGCACAGCGTTCGGGATGATTTTGGACATGTCGGTGTTCACTACAATGGAAAGGATTTATTATTTCCTTTTTGGCCTCCTAAGCATGATTAATTGAGCTAATAATAGAAAGCATGTAATTTACCTGATAATTAGGATTTCTTCCCAACTGTAGCGTTGCATGGCTTCTAAAACCGGGCTTCTTCCTTATTGCGATGAATAGGAAGAGTTATATATATGGATGCTGGAAGTAATGACAAAGCAGAGCCTCTATTCCTGAGAGGGGGCGGAGAGGGGGAGAGGGAGTATTTTATTGTAATCGTCGAGGTGATCGACGGGTGTAATCCTCGAAGCAATAAAATCCTCTGCAGCTTCGTGGACGTAATCAATTTGCCGAGCACATAAATCTGTGTGTCGCCTTTTCTGATATATTTTTATCGATCAGATTTTTAGCTTTATTGCCGTCGCTTTTCACAACAACTACTTTGATTTTAAGTTGATTAGATAAATGGAGTAAATGGGGGTTTATCAAATCCAAATTTTGTTAAATCCGAAATAATGTTTGGTTGATTTAAGATTGAATCTAATTAAATACATCTGGCGTGTTTTACATAAATCCCTTCGAACTATTTTCTTTCTAACTTAAGTTTGTTAAATCCAATTAATAGTTGGATTTAATAAAATTGGATTTAAGTTATCAACTAAACAAGATACCAATAAAGTTGGATTTAACTTACCATCAAATTCTTGGATTTATGTTAAATTAATACCTAAATCCTATTTAGATACTAGAAAGAGAGTTATTGCGTGCTAGAAAATTTATGGTGATAGAGTGACAAATAATCTTTTTAGTGTTGTACGAGAATCCAACACATATTCAGATGAAAGAGATAACCAACAAATATATCATAAATATTTATGTGAAAAACTCAAAAAAGAGAAAAAATCACATAATCTAGTCCAGTTGAAATGTTCCACTATGAGTTATTGATTACAGGTGCACCCACTTATCTCACGGGTGGGAAATTGTTACATAATTTCTTGAGTTACAGCATCGATGCACGATGGGGCTCGCTGCCCCGAGATAGGGAGCAGTCACATCGATGAGTAACTGTTGGAGCTTTGGTACACCATCTTCATGATCGACACAACGAAATTCATGATAAAACCTCAACCCATAAATACATCGGCTCAATAGTTCAAAAATAACATGCGGGAACTAGATTTTGTAAATAGTGGAGTTTATGATTCTATGTATGTAATTAGAATCATTTAAATTTTACATAAACATTTGAATTCTCTATTGTCATATTCCACCAATGAAAGCTACATCATGAACATTGACTTGGCTTTTTTTATTTATAGCCACGTTGAGGAGACTTAATGCCTCTTTGGCTATAATAGGAGACTAAATATCTAGAAGTGCTATAATTAAAAATCAATGAAAAATACTATTTCAAGCCACCTATGTCTCCTAAAAGAGAAAGATTAGGTGATAATTATTATAATATTATAGTACTGATCATAAGCACCCGAACGTCATTGCTATTTATAAAATCTAGTATTCAGACGACATATTTGAACAATCGAATGATCAAACGATGTATTTACGCTCGTCACAATCAGACTNGTCATTACTATTTATAAAATCTAGTATTCAGACGACATCTTTGAACAATCGAACGATCGAACGATGTATTTATGCTCGTCACAATCAAACAATTGAGAATTTGATAAAAATACAAAACTTGGATTGGGGTGGACACAGCTTGCAAAGATGGGGATGAATCAAATAGAGGCGTAGAATTCTATCTTCCTTCTTTGCAATGCAAAGGAGTAGGAACTTGTTCTCAAATGGGTCCTTTATGGTAGAATTCCAACATTGACTTGGATTTTTTTATTTATAACCACGTCGTTGAGACTAAGGAAGGGGGTAGTAGCTGAGCGAGACTAAGGAAGGGGGTAGGACAGTAAAAGCTGAGCGAGAAGTTAATTTGAAACACGGGCCGCGGGGTTGAGTCGATGGTCTGCGTTTTATCGAAATGTTATCAAAACGCTGCTGAGCCGCAGTTATTAAACGTGAGAAAAAAAACGATGTTTTCGAGCCGCACCGCGAGAAAAACATGGCGCCAAGCGGGCCCTAAATATCTAGAAATGATATAATTAATAATTAATGACCTCCACCTACTTATGTCAAGAGAAATTTATTATATAATAATTATTCTAATGTTAAAGAACTCAACAAATAAAACTTCTTCCATAAACTAGGCACATTATGGTAACGAGCTCGCCCGAATCAAATTAAGTGGGCTTATGGGTTTAATTTGGATCAATTAATCCTAAAGGATATTTTTTGGCAACCGAACAGTTCCACCAGTGTGCACAATATAAGGCTTGCCACAATCCCCATTAGTTTTGGAGAAAATATTAGACGACAACCCAAATCACAACAATTCGTTCGTCTGCAGCACGTCCAAACAACATCTTAGATGGTATCACGTCGTGTGTCCGGCAGCGTGTTGCAATCCACACCATCAACCTAACATCCAGTTTACCAAACATAATATTTTCTCANCATGGCGCCAAGCGGGCCCTAAATATCTAGAAATGATATAATTAATAATTAATGACCTCCACCTACTTATGTTAAGGGAAAATTATTATATAATAATTATTCTAATGTTAAAGAACTCAACAAATAAAACTTCTTCCATAAATTAGGCACATTATGGAAACGAGCTAGCCCGAATCAAATTAAGTGGGCTGATGGGTTTAATTTGGATCAATTAATCCTAAAGGATATTTTTTGGCAACCGAGCAGTTCCACCAATGTGCACAATATAAGGCTTGCCACAATCCCCACTAGTTTTGGAGAAAATATTAGACGACAACCTAAATCACAACAATTCGTTCGTCCGCGCACGTCCAAACAACATCTTAGTGGTATCACGTCGTGTGTCCGACAGCGTGTTGCAATCCACACCATCAACCAAACATCCAGTTTACCAAACATAATATTTTCTCGTGGTTTTAGGTAAAGTTGTACAAAGATGCGCATGTAGCTCATGGCAACCGATGACCAACCGAAACTGACAAGTGATTAGAATAATTTAAAAACCTATTTTAAAGGTGAATGTGTGTTTTTTTTTTCATTCTAACTATTTTTTTAATAATTTACATATAGATTTTAACATGAAAANACCAACCGAAACTGACAAGTGATTAGAATAATTTAAAAACCTATTTTAAAGGTGAATGTGTGTTTTTTTTTTTTTCATTCTAACTATTTTTTTTATAATTTACATATAGATTTTAACATGAAATGACTAAATTTTAAAGATAAAAGTGCTTATGTTTCAAAGAAAACATATCCTATGCAATAGTATGGACTAATTAATTCAAGAAAGTCATGTTGAGGTATTGGTTTGTGCTCGAGTAAGGCCAACGCCCAACTAAGTGAAATATGAATTATACTTAATCCCTTATTCATATAATTAAAACAGCTGGTTTTGAACTGTAATTATTAATTAAGAGATAATTAATAGGAGATTAGCATGGTTGTTATCTTGATAAGAGAAGTGATAATGCTATGAATATGATAAGCTTTAGACATTGGTTGCTAATAGATATCAAACACCAATCAATGGTAGGCAACAAATGATGGCCAATGAGGAACATCAAATTATTTAAAGTCTAGTGAAGGTTGGTCGTCGATTTGGTTATTTCTTGTAGGGTGCAAAAAAAGCTCTTCATTTATGAATAGCTTGTGTTCTAATTATTATGCAACATGTGTTTATTTGGCTTAATACTAGTTTCACATACACACATACGACTAAGCACTAGAAAAGAAGTGCATCAAACATCTATGGCTAAATGACATCAAATGTCAAGCATTCGATGGCTTCGAATGACAGTAAATGTAGAATATGAAATGTGTAGTGATGGTGGACAGTTCATGGTTGTTCTNGCTATGAATATGATAAGCTTTAGACATTGGTTGCTAATAGATATCAAACACCAATCAATGGTAGGCAACAAAAGATGGCCAATGAGGAACATCAAATTATTTAAAGTCTAGTGAAGGTTGGTGGTCGATTTGGTTATTTCTTGTAGGGTGCAAAAAAAGCTCTTCATTTATGAATAGCTTGTGTTCTAATTATTATGCAACATGTGTTTATTTGGCTTAATACTAGTTTCACATACACACATACGACTAAGCACTAGGAAAGAAGTGCATCGAACATCTATGGCTAAATGACATCAAATGTCAAGCATTCGATGGCTTGAATGACAGTAAAAGTAGAATATGAAATGTGTAGTGATGGTGGACAGTTCATGGTTGTTCCCTTGAAATGGGGCAAGGAAAGAAACAAAGAAGATGGGGGTTATATATAGGGCTATCAATCTGGCTCATTGTTCGCGGACAGCTCGTGTTTAGCTAGTTAAGCAGCTCGTGTTTGGCTCGTTCGTTAAGCCTAACGAGCCAAACGCGAACAAATTTTTAAGCTCAAAATGTAAACGATCTGAACACAAACAAAAATTTGTTTGCTCGTGTTCAGCTCGAATTGATTCGAAAATAAATAAATAATTATAAATTATGAATTATAATTAATCAATTTTTTTTAAATTCAAAATTTATCATATTTTTAAAAATTTTATCCTATAAATTATAATATATAATAAATTATTAATAATAATATATTACTCTTAGTTATATAAATATTATATATTTATATAATATAAGTTATATAGTTAATATAATATACTATATATAACGAAAATAACCCTAAACCAACCAGCCTCCCCTTCCCCACTCCAAATTTTTGAGTTCGGCCGCCCTCCTTCTTATGAGTCTTCTCCTTCTCCTCTCAAAATCACGAAAGGCTTTCAACCGCGAGAGCTTAAGGTTTGTCTTTTGTGTACATTTTCTAATATCTACTTCTATTTGTCCTTCGCGAGTCAGCATTGGCTTGATTGCTCGTTATTTTTGCTTGGTTGCTTGTTTGGCTACCAAGGTGTTATCTTTGAGTATCTTTTCTCTAATATATCATATTTCATGTAGATCCTCCTTATTCTCTCTGAACTTTTCCATCAAACCTCTCAATAAATGCATAGCTTCCATAGTCGACCTGCTCGGCATAAATCCAAATTGATTATAACAAATCTTTGTAATACGTCTTAACCTATGTTCAATTACCCTCTCCATAATTTTAAAGTATGACACATCAAGTTAATTCCTCTATAATTTGCACACTCTTATGCATCCCCTTTATTCTTAAAAATGGGGACCAAATACTCTTCTTCCGCTCATCTTTTTAGTTTTTAAAATAAAAGTTTAGTATGCCAAGAAACTCTCAAATCTGTTATATATTTCCACACTTCAATTGGAATATCATCATATCCTACAGACTTTTCACCCTTGATTTTTTTGTGAACTCTACTCAACTTCTTTTTTACTAATGTGACGGTACAAAATGAAATATTTTATTATTATTAACAACATTATGAGCACCAAGGTCGGTCGTATTTTTAGAAACTTCATTAAAAAATTTATCAAAATAACTCACCTGCCTATGTTAAATATTTTTTTTTAATGACACTTTTATTTTCATCTTTAATACACTTTACTTGAGTTAAATCTTTACTTTTCTCTTCTCTTTGTTTGGTTAGTTTATATATATATATATATATATTATCACTCTCTTTAATGTATAATTTATTACAAAGATCACCAAAGGTAAACTTTTTAGCGTCACAAATTATTCTCTTAGATTTTCTACGGATCATTTTATATTTTTCTTACTCTAAGTTGTTACATTTAAATCAATTTTTATAACATAACTTTTTATATTTTATCCTTTCTTACAAATTATTATTCCACCAACATCTATTTTTATTTATAGAAACTTTCTTTTGTTTCTCGAAGCACAACTTTTTTCATTTGTTTAATAGTATTTGTTGTTTTATTCCACATAGAATTTGCTGCATCATGAATAACCCAAATCTTGAAATCTTGAAGTTTACTGGTAAAGATCTTTGTTTATGTCTTTTAGATGTTGTCATCCAATTCTACGATAATGATTTTTATTATTCTTTATTTTACAACTCTTAATCTTAAAATCTAGAACAAATAATTGTTATTGAGTACTTAAATCTTCACTTAGAATGACCTTACAATTTTTACATTTTCAACGATGTCTTCTTTTCATAAGAAATTAATCAATTTGAGTTTTATTAGATCCATTCTTATAAATAATAATATGCTAATCTCTTTTCTTGAATAAAATATTAACAATAACAAAATCACACACTATAGAAAATCTAATATGTCTCTACATTCTTCATTAATCACTCCAAAATCGTAGTCACCATGAATATTTCTAAAATCTTCTACCACTTTATCAGCATGTCCATTTAAATCTTCAGATATCATTTATATTCAGTCTTTTAGGTCATTCCAGAATTTATCTTTAGAACCTATATTTAAACCTACTTGAGGAGCAAAAACACTTTTGATATTAAAAATCTTATTATCAACAATAATCTTAAGAGCAATAATTCTATCTTCAATTCTATTAATCTTTACATTATCTTTTAAACTCTTATCTATAAACACATAGACACCATTTCTAATGCGACTTTTATATGAATACCAAAATTTAAAACCTAAATTATCAATCTCCAACCCATTTAATTTCTTGAATACATAAGATATTTATTTCTATGAATCGTAATATCAACTAATTCCATTAATTTACACATCATTCCAAAATTATATCTTAATATTAATTTTATAAACTAACTTCTTTACTACAGTCATGCGCCGATTTCACAGCCCTTGCACACTCTTCAACTTTCTGGTCATATAGCATGTCGCTTCTTAAGGACACCCTAACATTTGAACAATAATCAAAATGATTCATGTCATGATTATTCAACAAATTTTATGTTGGCCGTCGATATTTAAAATTAATTTCCCAAACACATTATTATGTTCCCCCAAAAGCAAATATTTTAATAACAAAAACATGAAAAACAGTAAAAAAAAAATTATCATTCAGATGAACATTAATTGCAACGGCTGACCCAGCTAAAAAACTAAAATAATAATCCTAAATAAAAAATAAATAAATAAATAATNAGTTTTCAAGAGAATTAACAAATGATTTCATTAAAAAAAAATTAGCTATGTATGAAACTAGAACATAATTGACTAACGAGACGTGAATAAGAGATCATAGAATAACGTCCATAAATTAATGTCCATGCCAAGAAACTTAAGCACATTTCATAAAACAAAACATTTAACAAAATGATAGACGCAGTGTCAAAGAATGTGGCTTTAGGTAAGGTACTTGCCTCTACATAATTAGGCTTGGGAAGAATTGAGTTAAAAGGCATTTACATACATACCACCAAAGTCTTACATATTTATGCATCTAACACCTAAATTTTATTTTTTACATTTATACCACCAAACTCTTTCATATCACATCAAGCCCTCATTTTAACTTCTAAAAAGTGAAATACATCATTCCATGCATAACTAAAGTGGTATGAATGTAAAAAATGAGTTTTAGGTATTAGATATATAAATACATAGGAATTGAGTGGTATGTATGTAAATCTTCCTTGAGCTGATTAACAACAACAACTGCA
>JXCR01135681.1:29003-52415 GCA_002079205.1 Phalaenopsis hybrid cultivar | reverse complement strand
CGAGGTTGGAGAGGTGGGTTCGGGCGTCTGGTGGGGCGGGGGGAGAGATTAGTGGTTGCAGGGTCATTAGAGAAAGGGGGAAGAGGAATGGCAGGGGAGAATCGCCAATGTTGCCGCACGGGAGAATGGCAGGGGAAAATAGATTGAGTTGACGTAAGACATGTTGGGGAGAAGGGGGCTGATATATCCTATATGGTTGGTGAAAGATGGGAGTTCTCGTGCATCTTCTTCCTAAAAATTTGGCATTGGGAGGTCGGAAAGCTTGATTGTCAAGCTTTCCGATGGAAAAGGGGATTTGTTGGTCAGGTGTTTGGACTTTTCATGTTAGGAGAAAATTGCCGCCCTTTCACTTTTTTTTTTTCGTTTAAAAAAAAGTTTTTTTCTTAGCTCAGGACCATGCCTAGGGTAGGTCTGTCCTTTGTGTAAAGTATGAGGGAGTGATTATGAATTCATGGATGAAATGAAAATTGTGGGAAGTGGGATTTATTTCAATCTCACTATATATATATATATCCCCATACTTAACCGATTTTGCGTATTTATGTAGCTAATGGGGATGCATTTATGTCACGTTTAATTTATTCAAAATTTATTAGAAGTAAAATATGTGTAAATATTTTATACTAATCTTAGAGATTTGGATATATTATTATAAGTGGAAATGATTGAGAGTCAATATTACAATCACTCAAAATTTTAGATTATAAGCAAAACATTTTTTTAACTAGTATTGAATTCAACTACCCAACTCATGGAATAACTTGAGAAATTTAATAGTCATAACTTGAAGTATATGGCTACTATAATATATATGATTGCAAGACAATTTACGAGTTAAATTTTCATATTATTATATCCAATGATGAACTTGTGAGAACCAGCCCCATCCCCTCTAATTCCACAATTGATAGGACTTAATTATATATAACTTATTTAGCTTAATGTACCTATGTAAAATAAAATGAATTTGAGGATTTAGTTGAGGTTAGAAGATCTTACTAACATGACCTTTAAAATCTTAAGTCACAAGCTAAACCTAAAACAAGCAGTAGCTCCTTAATCATATTATACATAACTCATTAGCACTTTTACGAACCATAAAACCAAGTTAAATTTATGCTAATGAAATTAAACTAAGTAAACAAAATTATTTTTACCCAAGTCAGAATTAACCTAAATAGATTTTAGAAAGATTAGTTGACTAGCATAGCATAAATGTAATATAATTGATTTATGTTAAACACAAACCCAAGCCCAATCAATTAAACATGAGTATTCAAACAAGCCTAATCTACTCCAAGATTGAACCAAAATTTTATATCCTTAGCTCATAAATCATGATTCACAAGAGTCCCTAGCCATGTTAGGCCTTTGATTAGCCAATATTTCAAAGCAGTGAAGCATCAACTATTAATGAACTTACTTTAAGCCAAGGGAATAATATTTTACCAATCATACAGATAAAACATAGATTAGCCAATCATTTCTTGCTAGCTTTTTAAATTACTTGATTTAGGATTAACAAAGGAAACATCTTGAAACCTTCGTAGTTTTTTTTTATTATTTGTAAATAATAGAAGCATATACTTCAACCCCTAGAATATTAAACTTTGATAATGTTATGTACCTCTCCATCTAGAAAATATTATTTAGTAAGAGAGAAGACTTTACAAATGTTTTTTTTTTCTTGAAAAATCCTGATATGCATATTTGTTTTAAAAGCTCTAATTCTTACCTAAGGTGGAAAAAATATTTTAGAGGTTAGATCAATTCCTTTTAAAGTCAAAGACCATCATTAAATCATATGGATGCATTATTTAGTTTTCTTATGTATGTATATATATGGCATAAATCAAAATATAATTTTTTTTATAGCTAATAGTTTATATATTAAATCATTATATAATATATGGAATTTATTTGATTCTCATTTATGAGATAGTTAATTAAATCATAGCTTTAAATTTTGATGTTAGTGTTGATCTATGTGATCATCAATTAACCTTATGTAACTCATAAACTTTTATTAATTTATTAGATCAAATTTAAAGATATTAAATCTCACTTTTTTTTCTCTAATGTTGGATGATACACCAAATTAATATATTGTTTTAAATACCTATTTTATGCTTATTTTAGGTAATATTGCACTTTAAAGAATGATATTTTTGTGTTTTTGTTGCAGGTATATCTTTTTAAGCATTTGGAGAAAAAATGACAAAAAGGACAAATTTGGAGCAAAAAGAGCCAATTTTGGTTTCTGGCGCATCATGCGCCACAATCCAGAGAGCTGGTGCATGATGCACCAGATTGACACATGATGTACCAGAGATGACTTTTTCAAATTAAGGCGATTGGAGATGAATTTTGTGCTAATTTTTAAAGGGACACTTATTTTATACACCTCTTTGAGTAATTCAATGCATCTAGACACTTTGGAAGGTTTTTTTATGAGGGATATAACTCTTAGGTCAAATGACACATCTTTTGAATTTGAAAAGAGTTGACTTTTGGAAGACTTTTTGGAGGAAATTTTAAATTCCTTTTCAAAGGAGGCAGCCCAAAAATAAAAGAAGAAGACTTGAAGAGGCTAAGGGGACGAAAGAGAGAAGCTTTTGGGGGGTGGCGTGAGAGTTAGAGAGAAAGAAGAGGAGATTTTCTTCTAGGTTTGTAAGAGAAGAGGGAAGTTGAGAGATTTATTCTTCATTACATTTCTAAGAGAGAATTGGTAGTGATTGTAAAGAGAGAAATGATTGGAGAGAACTTTTAGGGATTTGCTTGGCAAGGAATGTGAGATAAGTTCTATTTTTATTTCTTTTGTTTTGTAAACTTGTTTTTACAAAAGAAATTTGTGTTTTATTGTATCCTTCTCATGAATTATGATTAGTCTTCTTTATCTTTTTCCATACTTTGAAGATATGGTTTTGTGAATAGTAGATTTTATTTTCTATGATTTAAAATGATAATAATTTGTAATGGTTTGAACTCCAATCTTCATTACTTTTCAATCTGGCCAATTGAAATGTTACAACTTGCTGAGAAACATATGTTCTTAAATGAGATATGATTTCTACAACATAGGGATAATCACATTTAATTTCATTGGAGAGTATGTCATCCATGGGATTGGGTGCAAATAAATATGGAAATATACTTTTGTTGGATGCAGAATTGGAGATTTTAAGGTGACAGATTAAAACCCCCAATTTGGTTCAATTGATTGGAAATTTATACGAGATTGTTAGCCCTCAGGGGAGAGAGTAGTGGGAGCTCTGGAGTGGCAGTTGGTATCCTCCCAGCCNGTTGGTATCCTCCCAGCCTAACCACAAAATTAGGGACCAAACTCTGAATTAGTCAATGTTCTTTATAGCACTCGGAAGAGGGTAAAGAATAAGATTGCTTCTATTTGACACAAAATAGTTTTTATATACATTTTCAAATGATTTCAATTTCTTCACAAACCATATACTCATTGTAAAGGGAAATGATACTTTCTTAAATTTGAACTTCCTGTCAAAACAAAAACTTTGTTTAATTTTTGCAATTTTACTTTTGAAAGTTTAATATTGAGTTTAGTTTAATTTCCGTAATCTTATATCTGCATTTTAATTGGCATTCACTTGAGTAGACAATTTTCAAATTTTGCACTTTATTTTTTTTGTTTTTATTATAAAATAATTTCCATGATTTACTTTAGAATTTTCCAGGTTCCTTATGGGATCGATATTTAGGACTCCATTAGAGTCCTTTAATACTTGAACGATACGTATACTTACGTTGATATTTAGGAGAGATTTGATAGTTTAAAAAAGAGATTTAAAGGATAAGAGTTTTGTTAGGATTATACTCCATTAGAGTTCTTTATTACTTTTGAAAGTTTAATATTGAGTTTAGGAGAAACAACACTGCCAACCCAATGGGAAACTCAAACAATCAAGGGAACCAAGCTTATAAACCTTATTACCCCCAAGTTTTAATAATTTGCAGAGTAAGGAAAAAAAATATTAATGGAAGAGTTGATATTGCAGATGGGTAGTCAATTACAAAGTCAAAGAGTTGCTATCAGAAACATGAAAAATCAATTGGGGTGTATTGCTACTGCACTTAGCAGTAGACCTCTAGGAACACTGCCTAGTAATGTTGAAGTAAATCCTAAAGATCATAATAAAGAGTATATTAAAGCTATTCAACTAAGAAGTGGAAAAGAATTACAAAACAAAGTTTAACAAGAAGTTGAAGTTGAAAAAGATGAGGAGGAAAATGAAAAATATGGTGAAGATTTTCATGTTGAAGCAGAAAATTCTATTAAGCTAATGAGAATCACTATAGAAAGACCACCACCTCCATTTCCTCAAAGATTGAAATAGAAACATAGAGATAATCAATTTTTGAAATTTTTGGAAAATTTAAAGAAATTAACGATAAAAATTTCATTTTTTGAAGCTTTGGAACAAATGCAAATCTATGTGAAGTTCATGAAGGATATGCTTAATGAAGTTTATAGATAATGAGACTGTTGCACTCAGCGAAAAGTGTAGCGTTATAATTCAGAACAAGCTTCTTGAAAAACTTAGAGATCCTGGAAGTTTTACAATTCCTTGTGCTATTGGCGAACATTTTTATGGAAAAACTTTATGTGATTTAGGAGCCATTATTAATCTTATGTCGTTATCAATTTTCAAAAGATTGGGCTTAGGAGATATTTCACCTACAACTGTAACTCTGTAGTTAGCTGATCATTCGATTACCTATTTTAAAGGAGTTATATAAGATGTTTTGGTAAAATTTGATAAGTTCATCATTCCTGTGGACTTTATTTTATTAGATATGGAGGAATATAAGAAAATTCCTATCATTTTAGGAAGACCATTCATAGCCATTGGAAGAGCTTTGATAGATGTGCAGAAAGGAGAACTAACTATGAGAGTTAGTGATCAATAGGTTACAGTTAATATTACAAAATCAATGAGATACTCTGCAAAAGTGCAAGAGATTGAATGTTTCATAATGGATATTAATGAATATTTAAGCCATGATATTTCAAGAAAACTTTTGAAAGGGAATTTAAAAAGGAATATATAACTTATCAAGCTGAGAATAAAATTTAAGATGAATCTATAGAAGTGAGTAAAGAAGATATAAATTATGTTCAGGAAAGATTTGAAATGTTAAATCCTACAGAAAGTAACAAGAATTTGATTTCTTCTATTGAGAAAACCCCTGAATTAGAACTGAAAACACTTCCTACACAATTAGAGTATGCATTTTTAGGAGATTTGTCTACATTATCTGTTGTAGTATCCTCAGAAGTAACTGATATGCAAGAACAAAAGTTGTTGGAAATTTTAAAAAGATATAAGCCTTTGGATGGACATTAGCTGTAATTAAAGGAATCAGTCCTTCAATTTATATGCATAGAATCTTTTTAGAAGATCAACATGACCCATGAGTTGATCCTCAAATGAGATTAAATCCTATGATAAAAGAAGTAGTAAAGAAAGAAATTTTAAAATGGTTAGATGTTGGAATAATATATTCTATTTTAGATAGTGCTTGGGTTAGTCCAATTCACCGTGTTCCAAAAAAAGGAGGTGTGACTGTAGTAACAAATGAGCATAATGATTTGATATCAACTAGTCAAGTCGCTGGTTGTAGAATTTTCATAGATTATAGAAAATTAAATTCTATCACCAGAAAGGATCATTTTTCTTTACCTTTTTTGGACCAGATGTTGGATAGATTAGTTGGGCATAAATATTTTTGTTTTCTATATGGATATACTAGTTTTCATCAAATACCTATTACTCTAGAGGATCAAGAGAAGATAACATTTACTAGTTCTTATGGAACTTTTGCTATTCGATGACTGCCTTTTGGATTATGTAATGCACCTGCAACATTTCAAAGATGTATGATGTCAATTTTCAGTGATTTAATTAAAAAAGGGATTGAAGTCTTTATGGACAATTTTTCTGTATTTGAAACTTCATTCAAAATATGTCTAAATCATTTAGAGAAAGTTCTGGAATGTTGTGAAAAGACTAATCTCATATTGAATTAGGAAAAATGTCAATTTATGATTTTACAAAGAATTGTGCTTGGACATAAAATTTAAGAAAATGACGTGGAAGCAGATCCTGCAAAAATACAGGTTATATCAAACCTACCTCCACCTACTATAGTAAGAGGAGTTAGGAGCTTTTTTAGGACATGCTAGATTTTACAGGAGATATATTAAAGATTTTTCAAAAATTACTAATCCTCTATGCCAACTTTTGGAGAAAGATACAAAATTTGACTTTAATCAAGATTGTCTTAAATCCTTTGAAACTTTAAGGGAAAAATTGATCACTGCTCCTATAGTTGTTTCACCAGATTGGGAGAAAACTTTTGAATTAATGTGTGATGTTAGTGATTATGCAATTGAAGCTGTTTTAGGGCAGAGATATGATAAGATTTTTAAAGTTATATATTATGTTAGTAAGACTCTTAATGATGCTCAAATTAATTACATCACCACTGAAAGAGAGTTATTAGCTATTGTGTATGCTTTTGATAAGTTTAGATCATATATGATTGGAGTTCAATGTGTTGTGCATACTGACCATTCAATTATTAAATATTTAAAGCAAAAGAAGGATGCTAAACCAAGATTAATTAGATCGGTATTTCTGATGCAAGAGTTTGATTTTGTAGTACTCGATAGGACATGGATTGATAATCAAATTGCTGATCATCTATCGAGGCTAGAATAAGAAGAGATAATAGATATGAAAAAAGTGATTAATGAAAATTTTCTTGATGAATGACTTTATGCAGTAAAAGGATGAGAAATACCTTGGTATGTTGATATTGTAAGTTATATTATTAGTGGCATTTTACCATATGAATTAACAAAACAACAGGAAAAGAAATTCATTTATGATGCAAAATCATATTTTTGGGATGATCTTTATTTATATAAGCAATGTAAAGATTTAATGATGAGACGATGTGTGCCTTATAAAGAAATTCAAGAGATTATTCAAAATTGATATGATTCTAAATTTGGAGGACATTTTGGAAATGATAGAACTGTCTAGAAATATTTATAGTTTGGATTTTATTGGCATACTCTATTTAGAGATGTTAATATTTATATCAAAACAAGTGATTAGTGTCAGAGAGTAGGTAATATTTCAAGAAGAAATGAAATGCCTCTAAATTTTAATTTAGATATTAAAAATTTTGATGCATGGGGATTGGATTTTATGGGACCATTTATACCCTCACTCAGAAATATATACATATTGATTGCAGTGGATTACATTTCAAAATGGATTGAAGTAATTTCTTTACCTCAATGTGATGCTCGTAGTGCTTCAAAATTTTAAATTAAAAATATTTTTACAAGATATGGTATGCCGAGAGTAATCATTACTGATGGAGGATCTCATTTTAGAAATGTAACAGTTGTAAGATTGGTGGAAAAATATAATATAGTGCATAAAGTTGCAACTACTGATCATCTCCAAACGAGTGGTTTAACAGAAGTACCTAATCATGAAATTTATAGAATTTTGGAAGAGTGTTAATCCTAGTAAAATGAATTAGTCTACTTGATTAGATACTGCATTATGGGCATACAAAACAACTTATACGACACCTATTGGAATGTCTCCTTATAGATTAATTTTTGGGAAGACTTGTCACTTGCCAGTTGAATTAAAGCATAAAGCTTGTTAGGCTATGAAAGAATTCAATTTCAATTTGAAAGAAGCAAGTGAGAAAAGATTATTGCAATTGAATGAGCATGGGAAATCAGAAATGAATCTTACGATAATGAAAGGATTTGTTAGGAAAAGATGAAATAATGACATGATCGAAATATAATAAGAAGAGAATTTGAACCTAGACAGGAAGTTTTATTATACAATACAAAAATGAAATTATTTCCTCAATAACTGAAGTTTAAATGAAAAGGGCCATTCAAAGTTATAAAAGTCTATCCCTATGAGGCAGTTAATATTGAAGACCCCAAGACTGGAAGAATATTTAAAGTGAATGGGCACATATTGAAATCATATTTTGATAGTCAAAGACCAGCTTTTAAAGAGACAGTAATGTTTGGTCACCCATAATAAGACTGGGAATTTCGGGCTGATGACATTAAACCAAGTGCTTTATGCGAGGCAACCCATTTGTATCGTTGTTTAGATTATTTTTTAGTTTGTTTAGGTTGAGATATTTCAAGTATATTTATGTTTATGTCTTTATGTAGTCCATGTATTTGACAAAATATTTAGAAACATCATTATTTGTATAAATTTTATGAAAAAATTAAGAACTTATTGGATCGAAATCGAAACGGCAAAAATTCTGGAACTAACACATGATGCAGCACTTTCTAGAGAGCTGACACATGATGCGCTACTTTCCAGAGATGCGTCGTGGGTCCAAAAATGTTTAAAACATGTAGTACCGTGGTTCTAAAAATGTTTAAAATGTGTCAAATGGTGGTTTTTGGAAGTTTCTTCTCCATATAACTCATAAAAACTGACTCCAAACCATATTTTAAGGGGAAAACGATGGAAAAGTCACCATTTTTCAATTCCAATGGCTTCCCACTCTAGAAACTCCGCTAGATTTGGAATTTTCAACCCTGATGCATAGAAATTGCATGATCGAGTTCTAGTGAAGAAGAGGCTTATCAAAGAAAGGGGATTTGTGAATCAAGGATTCAACATGCCGAATACTCGAGTAGAAGAGACTATTGCGCGGATGCGTTGGGAAATGCTTTGCCACACTACTATCGCTGTTGTTGTTCCCATAGTAAAAGCATTTTATTCAAATCTTCATGGAATCAACCAAGGAATGATTTACGTGCGAGGCAGGTTTGTGCAATTCACTCCTTCAAGAATAAACAAAATGTTTATGATTGAAAATAAGCCTATATACCATTATGCAAACCTTACCCCTACAAGAGAGAATATGAATGAACTCTACTGCTACCTTACGAATGAAGATGCTAATTGGGAGATCAGAGATGACAAAAATGTAAGTTTTCCTTCATCATTTTTAAATCTAGTTTCAAAAGCTTGGAACTTCCTTATTTCATCGAAGTTACTGCCTATCATGAAAATTAATAAGGTCACTAAGGAGAGTGCCATTCTAAATTATTGCATTCAAACAAGAAAACCTATTGATGTTGGAACTATTATTGTGAAATCAATTTTGAGTTTGATTGTGAATGGATCTGCAACTGGACTGGGACATCATTCACTATTTTCTTACTCTGTAGTCAATTACAAGTACCTTATGAAAGTTAGGAAAAGGTGCTACTTCCTTGGAAGCCGATGAATCCAGAAGTTTACTACAACTGTATTTGAATGAGAGATGAAAATGATATGAATGTACTAAAGGATCAAGGATATCAGAATTCATCACCTGTTTAGTCCTACAACAACTTGAGTACACCTTCAAAAAGGATCAATAAGATAGAAGAAGATGTGCAGAATCTCATGCACGTGATTGAGAATATTACTGAAATGCTGGATCATTTAGATTGGAGATTGAAGGAACATTTTGAACATACAGGGAATATTGAAGATGGATTGATATGTATGTTCAAGAAATATGCTTGGATAGAGGAGAAAAAAATTGTATGTGCACTACCAATCGATGGGAGATATCCAGGAGGACGATAATGAAGATATTGTTTGATTTTAATTTATGCACGAAATGTTTTGTGTAGTACTGTTTATTTTAGTTTGTTGTGTTGGATTGCATTTCCTTTCTAATGAACACTATCTATGTTTATGTTTTAAATTTTGATGTTTAGATTTCAGTGTTAGGATGTTGGTTTGCTTTAGAAAACCTAATTTCATGTTTGTTGGCTTAAAAATGTTAGTTTGTAATAGCACGTATTTTATATATAAATTTGAGTTTTATGTTGTTTGTGAAAGTTTTGTGTTAGTGTGATGTTTATGTATGCATGGAAAGGTTTATTTGAGTTAAATAGAGGTTGACATAAAGGGGTGCTGAGCAGATTTCCACAAAAAATGAAATCTGGAAAATTTGAGCTTTGGCGCATGATGCGCCAACTTACAGAGCCTTGGCTCATGATGCACCAAAGGTCTGAACATGCTATATTGCGTTGAAAACCACAAAATTGCAAGGACAAACTCCATTTTCTCTACTCGAGTCATCTTCTACCTTGAGACCTAGATCTAGGTCATCACATTGTGGGCGAAAGAGAAGGATTCAAAGGTTAAAAACTATAGCTTTCATCTTCTCTTGGTAAGAGCTTCAATTTAACTTAGAAATATTTTATTTTCACCATGGATTTTGTGAGATCCGAAAATTGGAATTATTAATTTTTGATGAAAATACTTGAAGAAAACTCATGGTGAAAAGTTTCATACCAAATAACCTTGCTTGAGGAGTTAGATTTTTGATTTAGTAATTTATTTGAACTATATTTAAATTTTCATAGAATTTTCAAAAGGCTCCCCGAGTCAAGAGAGGAAGAACAACCGAGGACTTCGATGCACAAAGATTTGTTAGTTTCAAAGACCAACATAGTTACAATACTCAAATAGAGAAAAAAAATGATCAAAGAGCAAGCGTTTGCAAACCCGAGTGGTGAGGTCGAAAGACTGATTCTTGCTAGGAATTGGGAAAGATTCTTCTACTGCACTGCCGTAGTAATTCTCCCGATGGTTTGGGAGCTTTCTGTAAACTTGAGCTTCACTAATGAAGATCATATCCTAGTTAGAGGTAAACAAGTTAAACTTACTGCTGATTGAATCAATACCTTTTATGGTTTGAGGGGTGTATTCTTTGATGAATATGTTGCATTTGTGATAACTGATTCATCAATGAAGAAAGTGATTGCATTTTCAACTGATGGAAGAGGGGAATGAAAGATTAAAAATAACAAGATGGTTAACTTCCCTGCTTCCATGTTGACTATTCAGTAAAAAATATGGCACCACTTCATTTCTGTCAGACTATTGCCAACAAATCATTTGGCTGATGTTTCTAAAGATAGAGATGTACTCAACTATTGCATTTAGAACATGAAGGCAATAGATGTGGGTCCACTTATAGTTCAATGATCGAAGTATTGCTGGTAGTTCTACAGCTGGAGGATTGAGATACCCTGCATTGATTTTCACTATATGTGAACAATCAGGAGTAGAATCCCATAGAAATGAACAGAGTTTGCAGCCACAAAATCCGATTGAGAGGCATATGATTCAAAGAGTAGAATCATTTGTTGAGTCTAGAAGTGGAAGAAGGGATATGCCCTCTACATCTGCTACAGGGGCATCTACTTCTAGATATACTTCTCTTGAAGGTATTATGGATCAACTGATGAATCAACGGATGAATCAATAGATGAATATAATATATATTGAAACTCAGTTAGGAGAGATAGGAGCAAGAAATGCATATAATGATGAATATCAGTAGAGGAGAGTTTAACATGATATTGACTTTTAAAATGGCATGGTAAGACACCTTAGGGGTGAACCTAATGTGGACTTTCCTACTTGCCCAGTTTCACTCCCTATACTCCCATTCATGATGATGAAGAAGAAGGAGAAGAAGAAGAAAAAGAAGAATCCAATGATGAAGAGGAAGGAGATGAAGATTAATGTTTTATGAGTCTAGTTTAGTTGTTTTTTATGTCTGTTTGTTGTTTGTGTTGGTATTGGGATGTACTTTTATTTGAAACTTGTTATAGTAAAAAAATGTTATGTTGTGATGTGAATTGAATTTGTAATAGTAATTATAGACTTTCACTTTTTATGCATGCTTAGTATTTTAAGTTTAGTTTGTCAGTTTAGTTTTTTTTGTTTTTGTATTTATGTTTTTATTCTTAGCAAGTTCTCTAGAATATATTATGTTTTATTTAATGCTTTAATGCCTGTATGTAGTTTTATAGTTAGTACCTACAGTATACTAGAGCCCAGTTTCATAGTAAAATATCCTCTACAGGTCAGTTTTTATTTTCATGCATTTACTATTTTCTTTCACCTATTAAATTTTATATTCAAAATATTTTAAAAGTCATTTAAAAACTTAAGTTTGGGGGAAAGAAAAATTTATTTTGAAAAAGGAGTAAACAAAATTTTATTTGTCCTTATGTAACTATATTTTTAAAAATTAATTTAACATGACATGAGATAATAAGATTTAACTTTAAATGACTATAATTCTGTTTATAAGTATTATGGTAAATTTAGGTAAAGAATTTTTAATAATGAAGGTCAATTCTAAAGTAAAAGATATTTGGTATGACAGGATAAAACTATGTTTTTCTGTTTAAAGTAATGGAAATTGTAATTTTGAACTGTTAAAAATTTTAGAGTTTCATGTAAGAAGAAAAGAATGAGACTTTATGAAAAATCATAAACTAATATGAATTTATAAAGTAAAGAAAGGTATAGAGATTTGACTTTAAGAAGAGGATAGTAAAGTTCAAAATCATTAAAGGCTATCCAGACAAAGTAATTCTCACTCAGAAAAAGTAAAGAAAAGAAAGGATTGAAAAGGTCCTAAAAGAAAAGAAAAAAAAGAAAAAAAGGAAAAATAAGCTAGGAGAAGCTTGAGCAGATGCCTAATAAAAAAATGGCTTCACTTGAATCAACTTAAGGAAGGAGCTGTGTTACATTTTCTAAACTTATATTGGAGTATTAGTAGCATTTCTAGTATAATTTTCATGAACTTCTTTTTCATATGAATATTCTAAATGTCCTTAATATGAAAAATTGTAATTCTTCTTGAAATGAATAGAGATACAAAAATCTTAAATTTGATTACTAAGTATTCCTAAACTTAGAACTTGAATCTAAGTTATTAAAGGTTTTTTCTTAAATTTTGTTATTCTATTTATTAAGCTATAGTATAAAAGTTATAAGTTAATATGAATCCTAAGCCATATGCTTTTATGTAATAAAAGTGTCACTTGAGAACAAGTAATATTTATGTTTGGGGCATTTTGATACACCAAAATAATATACTATTTTAAGTACTTATTTTATGCTTAGTTTTTTTTTGATATTTCACTTTAAAGAAGGGTATTTTTATGTTTTTGTTGTAGGTATATCATTTTTAGGCAGTTGGAACAAAAATGACAAAAAGGACGAAATTTGGAGCAAAAAGAGCCAATTTTGGATTCTGGTGCATGAAAAGCAAGATTGGTGCATGATGTGCCAAAATCCAGAGAGCTGATGCATGATGCACCAAAGATGAATTTTTCAAATTAAGACGGTTTGAGATGAATTTTGCATGCATTTTCAAAGGGACACTTGTTCTACACACCTCTTGGAGTAATTCAATGCATCTAGACACTTTGGATGGTTCTTTTATGAAGGGATATGATTCTTGGATCAAATGACACATCTTTTGAATTCAAAAGAGTTGACTTATGGAGTAATTTTTGATGGGAATTTTGAGTTCTTTTCTAAATGAGTCAGCCCAGAAATAAAAGAAGAAGACTAGAAGAGGCTAAGAGGATGAAAGAGAGAAGCTTTAGGGTGGCATGAGAGTTAGAGAGAGAGAGAAGAGGAGATTTTCTTCTAGGTTTGTAAGAGGAGAGGGAATGTGACAAATTTCATCTTCATTACATTTCTAAGAGAGAATTTGGAGTGTTTGTAAAGAGAGAAAGAACTGGAGAGAACTTCTAGGGATTTGATTGGGAAAGATTATGAGATAAGTTGTATTTTTATTTCTTTTATTTTGTAAACTTATTTTTATATATGAAATTCATGTTTTATCGCATTCTTCTGATGAATTTTGAGCAGTCTTCTTTATCCTTCTCCCTACTTTGAAGATATTGTTTTGTGAAGAATAGATTTTGTTTTCTATGATTTTAAATGATAATAATTTGTGATGATTTGAACTTTGATCTTCATTTACTTTTCGATCTAGCCAATTGAAATGTTAAAACTTATTGAGAGACATATGTTCTTAAATGAGATATGATTTCTACAACATAAGGAGAATCTCTTTTGATTTCATGGGAGAGTATGTCATCCATGGGATTGGGTGCAAATAAATAGGGAAATATACTTTTGTTAGATGCAGAATTGGAGATTTGAAGGTGACGGATTAAAACCCCAAATTTGGTTCAGTTGATTGGAAATTGATGCGAGATTGTTAGCCCTCAGGGGAGGGAGCAGTGGGAGCTCTAGAGTGGCAGCCGGTATCCTCCCAGCTTAATTACAGTATTAGGGACCAAACTCTGAATTAGTCAATGTTCTTTATAGTACACGAAATAGGGTAATGAATAAGATTGCTTTTTTTGTCACAAAACAATTTTTATATACATTTTCAAATGATTTTAGTTTCTTCACAAACCATATACTCATTGTAAAGGGAAATGATGCTTTCTTAAATTTTAACTTTTTGTCAAAACAAAAATTTTGTTTAACTTTCGCAATTTTACTTTTGTAAGTTTAATATTCACTTTAGTTTAATTTCTGTAATCTTACGTCTACATTTTAATTGACATTCACCTAAGTATACAAATTTCAAATTTCACACTTTTATTTTTTTTTGTTTTTACTATAAAATAATTTCCATAATTTACTTTATGATTTTCCAACTTTCCTGTGGGATCGATATCTAGGACTTCATTAGAGCCCTTTATTACTTGAACGATACGTATACTTGCATTGATATTTAGGTTAGATTTGATAGTTTAAAAAAGAGTTTTAAAGCATATATTATATTTATGAAAAGAGTTTTGTTAGGATTATATTGCATATTTACTATAAATCTGCCTGCATTGAGTTTTTGGCGTTGTTAAGTGATGTCAACTTCATAATTATTTGCATATACAAATCTCCATGTCATTGGACACAATAGATTAACTAACATCTTTTATATCAGGAACATTCTCGAAATGACTTGATGAGTTCAGACCACATAAAACTATATAGTTTAAGAGCAATAACAAATTGCTTGGGAACTTCTTAGTGCTCTAAAAAAATAAAGATTTCAAATTATCTAATATATGTATCCATTACACCATGAGCTTTATACATGACCAAGGAAAGCAATTCCTATTCTAAAGAATAGTGAGTTTAAACATCTAATTTATAGAAAATTATAATAAACTTAAGCATCAACAATCATAATATGCCAATTAAGTAATTATAAATCCATAAAAGATTATTGGTTTAAACCACATATTATAAGGCATAATATAAGATTTTATCTTTTAGCTCAAAATTAGCTCAATTTCACTTTTAAAGATCCATTATAAAGCTATTATTGCAACATTAGTATCAAATGTAATTTCCAATTAGGTTTGAACAAGATTTGAACACTATGTCATTGATTTGAACCAAGTTTAAACCTAATCAGAATCTAATTAAACATTTAATTTGAAGATTTTTGCCTAAAACAAAATTTCAAACTAAGATTACAATTATTTAAGCTTATAATAGCAGGTATAATTTTTTTTTAAATATACTTCAATACTAGTTTGAACTTAGATTATTTGAAGACCTTTTTTTAAACAAGNATAATATAAGATTTTATCTTTTAGCTCAAAATTAGCTTAATTTCACTTTTAAAGATCCATTATGAAGCTATTATTGCAACATTAGTATCAAATGTAATTTCCAATTAGGTTTGAACAAGATTTGAACAACTATGTCATTGATTTGAACCAAGTTTAAACCTAATCAGAACCTAATTAAACATTTAATTTGAAGATTTTTGTAAATCTTATGCCTAAAACAAAAGTTCAAACCAAGATTACAATTATTTAAGCTTATAATAGCAGGTATAAATTTTTTTTTAAATATACTTCAATACTAGTTTGAACTTAGATTTTTTGAAGACCTTTTTTTAAACAACATTTAATTAGGATGACCTATCTTTGAACAAGATTCAAACTGATTGAACACTAAATAAAGGGTTGAAATCAAATCTAAACTTTATTTCAAAGCTCATGATAGTGAATCAACCTTCTTTAAAACTACTTTATGATCTATTTGGAAGCTTTTTTTTAATTTATTGCTTGAATATTTTGTTGGATTATAACAATTGAACTCATATTTCCTTCCTTTTATTGGTAAAAAAGCAGCATTATACATGTCTTTTCATTAACAAAAATGTTGAGTAAAATGTATGATAAAATTAAAAAAAACATTATATTGTGCCTTATTTTTTAATGATGGATTTGATAACATAAGTGGATTATTAAAGACTTCAATTTTTAAAATGTTCAATTAAGAGGGGTGGCTAACTAGACTGAAGCATGTTATATGCATGTATACGTGTTGCTCATGTAGTATATATTTTGAATTAGATATCATTCCCATGAGAATCTATGTAAAATTACAATGAGATCAAAATATTAATGCAGTTACCCTGATTCCTATTCAACAAATTTTTTTTTTGAAATTTTTATGGTTAATTAATAAAAAAATTATTAAAATAATAGAATTTCTTTGAATTTGTGGTATCATAACAAGGATTCAAAAAAAAAAAAAACTTGAGTCTTTTGAAAATTTATTGCTAATCGATAATAAAATTAATTTTAATCTCTATCAATAATAAGATACTCTAACCCTTTAAAATCATTTCACTATTTATATGTGTTTTGTTTAAGAAGTATTAAAAATCATATCTCTTTATTAATTTCTAAATTCATTTGATATGTGTTTGTTTTACCTATTCTAGTCACTAAATTTCTATGCTTTATTTGAACATTGTTGAAATATTAACATCATATAATATTTTAAACACATGTTTGGCCATTACATATACTAAATGAAGCTAGAAATAAAGTGAGTAATTGCAGTTCACTTAACCCTAAAAATTAGTATTTTAAATAATTTTTAAGAAATTAGCCTCTCATCATTGAAAAAAAAAGAAACATAATGAATGATCTTCATTAAAATCATAAGAATTTGCAAAATGCATTAGAAGGGAAATGAAATAAGTGCACCTGATTTCCCATATATATTCTCTTCAATGCCCTGGTTTCACTCTTTAATATCTCCACTTACTCCAAACTCGTCTCTTACACTATCCAAGCTCATTCTCCCATTCTCTTATAAATTCAAAACAGACTCCTTATTAAAATTTCCACCATTGTCAGCATGTGATTCTCACATCCAACCCTTTGAACCATGCTTGTAATCATAAAACCATTATGAAAAACTATTTAGTTGGGTTATCATTCTATGATGCTAAAAGCGCAACACTATAATGTTAGTGCAGTGAGGTGCAACTCATAAATAATGCCTCTATGTTCAGCTTTCTATCTTCTCCCTCAGAGGATTGGTCGGGTTTGGTGCTGTAATGCTTTATGAATGGGTATTACAAGCTTTGAATGACACTATGGTGTTGGTAATAAGAATTGAGGTGCTACACTCTTTATTTTTGTACACTTTATTTTTGGACACTAATTTATTTTGGCCTAAGACTATAATAATGTGAAGGCAAATGCTACAACATTGCATCCTATCACAAAGCTTCTCATGGTTGACACTATAGCACTTTATTATCACATAACTTGTTGACAGATTTTCCAAAATAGCTTTATCGCCCTAAGATTGTGGTTTTGCACTACTAGTACTTCAAACCTTAATTTCTTCAAAATTTTTCTTTTAAGAGTTTTCATAAATAAAGCACATTACTCAGTGCAATATTTGAATAAAAATAAAATATTTTAACACATTTTTTAGATAAACTTTAATGTCTTTTCCTGATTAATAAATTTACCAAAACTGAGCATAATGATTATTCTCAAGTAACACTTTACCCAAATAAAAATCCATAATTATTTTGGTAATAATTATTTTATAATTTAGTACTCATTAAAAGTAGCGAGTACAAAGTAGACAAACTTTTATTAACAAAATGGATTAATTATACACAATAATATCCTAACTTTACTTTAGTTAATATTTTTTTTACACATAAATGTGTTATTAACTAAAATGAGTTTAATTAATAAGTGATTATAAAAAATTGACTTCTATCATGCATATAAATATCATTTTAATTTTCTTGTTCTAACCACAATACAATGATTTCAAATTAGTGAATATTTTAATCATTTATGTTAGAAAAGAATGGTAACAATTTTTTTATTTTTTGGCTTAACCTAAAATTTTCCTCTTTTGGTCATATTTTTTTTATCACTTTTAATACTTCGAGAATTTTCACTTTTTAAATTTATCATTAATTTTGTAGAGGGTCACTTTTGTCATGTTAAGTCTGACTAATAAATTTGAATGCAAATCCCCAAATCACTTAAATTTATCAGTAACATTTCAATTTTTATTTCAAGTATCAAATTTTAGTAGATGACAATCCTTATTATGTTATATGAATTGAAATTTATGAAGATTTATAAGTAACTATTTAATTAAATTTATTTATAATCAAATTTGTACAAGTGTCTTATAGATTATATCTTTAAAAGATAAAAATATATCACTTTAATTAGGGGTTTTTTTTTTGAGTTAACATGATAACCTTTATTTTAATAATTCTTTTGTGGCTTTAATTAATTAATTCAATTATTATTTATTTAACATTTGAACCTAACTTAATTTTATATCACATTTTAAGTCACAAATCTTGGGCACATAAACTACCTTATCACAAGTTCACAAACATCACATTTTATCACTTTAATGAAAATAAGTGCACACATTTTTAAGAACATCACACACATAAAGCATACATATAAAAGAATAAAAAGACTCAATTGTCACATACTAAACAAAGCATACAATAATTGTAATTTTACTCAAGTATTCTTAGAAACTCATTTATGTCTAGAAGGAAATAAAGGATTGAAACTATAAATAAAAACAATAACATAATTTTCTCTTAGAATTCTTCTTCAGTGCCTATATCATATTTTTCTCCGTCCACGTCCTTAGCTACTTAGCTCATGCTCGCACCTGAATAAGGCAAGTATGCAGGAGGCCTAAGAAACAAAACACAGTCTACTCCCACATTCAACTAGCTCTATAAGTTTTTTTTTGCCATGGCAGCGATGTGTCATGTAACTAGCTAAACCACATTTGATGTTGAAACTTTAAGCATTGTAACAACTTCTAACATATCATAAGCCTGCTTATCTAGAGTTTTGGAAGATCATGCATGTGCTGAAGTGGAGGGTTAAAAAAAGAACTTACAACCAATTCCCTAATGATTTTAAAAAATTTGATCATATTTCTAGTAACAGTAGACGTATGAAATAATTAATGCTCATTTGGTTCACCAAGAGCACTGACATAGACGCATAACTAATAGATAAGATGTGGGTGGCCTAAACCTACTGTAATACAACGTCTAACCATGTGCATATTAGATCTATTGATAACTAAACTTACATTGACAGACATTTGTTTTTGGATTACTTATTTTAATAAGATTTGATCCTTAGTGACTTCATTAATATTCTATAAGAAAATAGCGCAAAGATAGGAAATAATGTTAGTACTTCACTACAAGCATCAATCATGTAACAAATAAATTAAAAAATTTAGTTATACCTACTTTTTCATAATGCACTACAATTAAATCTTGTTAAATATTACACAATAATATCAAAATCAGGTTTACTACATAAATATGGAACATAACCATAAATACTTAATTATGTTAGAACTTATGCAATATTAATGATCATGCTATCATAAGGAACTCACTTCCCCTTAAAAAATATTTTATTGTCTCAATGTTCTTTAGCATTTTAAAAAAAAATCATGAATAACTTTTATTATCGATGTTTTATCTGTGAGTTTTTTCTAGAGCTTTTTCCTTGTTTGGATTTTATATAATAATGTGTAAGATTTTCAGTCTTAATTTACTTCTAATAAAGTCAAATAGAAAGTTAAAATCACTTGTGATCTATAACTTATAGCAATCACCGAGAGGATTGAGTAAATTAATAAATAATAGTCTAATAAAATAGACATATTGTCATTAAGAAATTGCAACCAAGATAAGGGACAAGAAGATTTCTATCAAATCTTACATAGTTAAGCCCCCTTAAAGTTCATAAAGGTTCTTAACACTTCTTATGACCTAGAGATAGGATAAGGAGGTCTTATTCTTGGTTGGCAAAAATAGCCTAGGAAACCCATATGAAAAATATTGAGAATCCAGTGGACTGGATTCATAGGATTTTGAACCTTTAAACTCAGATTAACCTCAACAATGTTTTTTTTCTTTTTATGGATTAAATTATTAAAACCCTTTTAGCTTCTAGAAATTTGAAGCCGTCAAACTAGACTCAAAGGTTTAGTGAACTAGACATTTGCTTGTTAGAAAAATTAATAATTTTACTCATGAGATCGATACCCAGACTAATAATTCATATATTATTTGATCGACATGTATACTTACGTGATTGATTTATTGCTTCATTGAAAATTTTGGCACACTACCACTAGTAGCACTATGATGATTATTCAATATCATTTTATAAGACAAATAGCTTTTAATTCCCCATCCCTCATAAATTCTTATTTGAAATAACAATGAACCATCTATTCACTTTATGCAGGATTGTGGTGATGATCCCAACATTGTGACTTTAACCCTTGTGTTGTGGTGCTACCAAAAATTTTAGTTTATTCTAGGCTATATGTAAGGAGGTTTGATCAGTGTTGTGGTGCTATAATAATATAAAATATTGGCGCTATTGAGCCTAATATTGTAATGCTCAAATGATAATCACATCCAATAATATAAAGGACTTTTTGTTGAGATATTACACCAATATAATAGCGGTGCTACACTAGTAGAGCAATGGAGCAACAATAGTAGTGCAACGATGTCTTAATACCTTTCAACACACACACACACACACACACACACACACACACACACATATATTCTTAAATCTACGCATAAAACAAGTTGGGAGCATTTCCATCCCATTTCTCTTACTTCAGTCATTTCTAAGGCTATAAGTAAAATCACTANACAACGTCTAACCATGTGCATATTAGATCTATTGATAACTAAACTTACATTGACAGACATTTGTTTTTGGATCACTTAATTTAATAAGATTTGATCCTTAGTGACTTCATTAATATTTCATAAGACAATAGCAAAAAAATAGGAAATAATGTTAGTACTTCACTACAAGCATCAATCTTGTAACAAATAAATTAATAATTTAGTTATACCTACTTTTTCATAATGCACTACAATTAAATCTTGTTAAATATTACACAATAATATCAAAATCAGGTTTACTACATAAATATGGAACATAACCATAAATACTTAATTATGTTAGAACTTATGCAATATTAATGATCATGCTATCATAAGGAACTCACTTCCCCTTAAAAAATATTTTATTGTCTCAATGTTCTTTAGCATTTAAAAAAAAATTCATGAATAACTTGTAGTATTGATGTTTTATCTGTGAGTTTTTTCTAGAGCTTTTTCCATGATTTGGATTTTATATAATAATGTGTAAGATTTTCAGTCTTATATTACTTCTAATAAAGTGAAATAGAAATTTAAAATCACTTGTGATCTATAAATTATAGCAATCACTGAGAGGATTAAGTAAATTAATAAACAATAGTTTAATAAAATAGGCATATTGTCATTAAGAAATTGCAACCAAGATAAGGGACAAGAAGATTTCTATCAAATCTTACATAGTTAAGCCCCCATAAAGTTCATAAAGGTTTTTAACACTTCTTATGACCTATAGATAGGATAAGGAGGACTTATTCTTGGTTGGCAAAAATAGCCTAGGGAACCCATATGAAAAATATTGAGAATCCAGTGGACTGGATTCATAGAATTTTGAACCTTTAAACTCAGATTAACCTCAACTATGTTTTTTTCTTTTTATGGATTAAATTATTTAAAACCTTTTAGCTTCTACAAATTTGAAGCCGTTAAACTAGACTCAAAGGTTTAGTGAATGACCGACCTTTTGTAAATCAACAATTACAAGAATTTGATGATGCTACTAGAAGATTTAAATTCAAGCAACGATGCCAAAAACTTGATTGCGACTTTATATATTTATTTGATTTAATAAATATGTATAGATATAATATTCAATAATGTTAAAGTTGATTGTCAACGCAAGTATACGTATCGCTCAAGTAATATATGGCTCTAATGGAGTCCTAGATATTGATCTCACATGAAGAAATAGAATACTACGAACTAAGATTTAATAAAAAGTAATACTTCAAATACAACAACGCTCAAGTTACTTATCTGTCACTAATAGGCAATTGGNCACTAATGGAAAATCAATACACTCTAGGACCTCTCTAACATCCAAGGCCTCTAGACTCTCTAGAGCCTCTCTCATTTTTTGCCAAAATCTTTANCACTAATGGAAAATCAATACACTCTAGGACCTCTCTAACATCCAAGGCCTCTAGACTCTCTAGAGCCTCTCTAATTTTTTGCCAAAATCTTTATTTAAAGTTGTGGATGAGCTTTTCCAAGAGTTTCCTAAGTATCCCTTCAAAATTTGGCCTTATCCAAAGCTTGAGTCGGCATAACCGCGATCTCGCCATCGGCGGCCTCGAGGGTACCGTCGGTGGGCTTCTGAAGAATTTTTTCTTGTAGTCTCGAGAAAAACTCACCGTCGATGGGGTCGAAGGCGCCATCGGCGGCCCAGTTAAAATCTCCACATTTTGGTTTTTTTTGAATTCGCTTCTTTTTGCATCTTTTTGCTCCAATGACCCTAATTCATCATTCCTGCAACAAAATATCAAAAAACCTTTCTTTAAAGTACAATATCATTAAAAACAATATAAAAGAAGTATGTAAATTTCAACATATTTTCCTTTGGTCAAAATCCCCCCAACTTAACTATTATTTGTCCTTAAGTAATTTTAGTACTAAATAAAAGTTATGATATACTGCAGTAATATTTTAATTCAGAAATACTATAAGTTTATTTAGATAAATATCATAGAGAGATTTTCAGAAAAAATTCAAGTAATTGAATTAACTCTGTATCCATCAGATTATCTAGCCATCAAGTTTTAAGAGTTCTAGCTTTCTATTTATTTCAAGAATGATTATATATTGCGATATTAAGTCACTTAGAATATCTAGAGGATAAGAACTTCATGAGAACTCTATTAGTAAAAAGATTTATTCCATAAATATAAGTTCAGGAATGTATTTCAGTTTTCCCTTTAGGTAGATCCAGTGAAGCCAATTTTTGATTAGGCATCTCATCAAGCTTCTCCTCACTTTTATTATTTTTTCTTTTTTTCTTTTCTTTTCTCTTTTTCATTTGGATTGCTTTCAATCCTTTATTTTTCCTTTTTCAAGTGAGGATTACTATATCTGGATAGCCTTTAATGATTTTGAACTTCACTTTTCTTTCCCTAAATTTGAAACTCAAAGCATTTCTTACCTTATAAGTATTTCATA
>JXCR01135680.1:204979-274969 GCA_002079205.1 Phalaenopsis hybrid cultivar | reverse complement strand
GTGTTAGCCAATATTGGGGCTAATTTGGGGTTTTGGATTTAAACCAAATTAGATGATCAAATANTATGGTCAAATTTGATGTAAAATATTGTTATGAAGCAAATACAACATTTCTTTGGGCCAATTGGCATGGTTACAAGTCCAATTGATGTGATTTGGTCATTTAGCCACGGTATTGTGAGGGTATTGTATACCTTAGCTCGAAACCAACACCCTATAGGAACTCTCCTTGAGTTCCCTCATAATTATCTTACCTATTAAGTGCTAGAGGTTAGGACCAATATGTGGAACTTCAAGTTGAGTAAAGAGAAGAGTTTTGAATTTCTAATGATGGGGGTACCGGACCAATATGTGGAACTTCAAGTTGAGTAAAGAGAAGAGTTTTGAATTTCTAATGGTGAGGAGGGGATTCTTCTTGAATTCTCTTATAATGATCTTACCTACTAAATGCTAGAGGTTAAGATATGTGGAATTTCAAGTTGAGTAAAAAGAAGAGTTTTGAATTTCTAATGGTGGGGTACCTCTTCAAATTTTCTAAGACTAGTCAATAGGAAAGTAGACTTGAGTTCCCTCATAATGATCTTACCTACTAAGTGCTAGAGGTTATGACCAATATGTGGCAGTCCTCTTGAGTTCTCTCATAATGATCTCACATACTAAGTGCTAGAGGTTAAGATCAATATGTGGAACTCAAAATTCCCCCACAATGATCTTACCTACTAAATGCTAGAGGTTAAGGTCA
This sequence comes from Phalaenopsis hybrid cultivar, assembly GCA_002079205.1. NCBI lineage: Eukaryota > Viridiplantae > Streptophyta > Magnoliopsida > Asparagales > Orchidaceae > Phalaenopsis > Phalaenopsis hybrid cultivar. The sequence continues at coordinate 274,227 of JXCR01135680.1, read as the reverse complement.
ATATGTGGAATTTCAAGCTTATAATGATCTTACCTACTAAATGCTAGAGGTTGAGATCAATATGTGGAATTTCAAATTGAGTAAGAGAAGAGAGTTTTGAGTTTCTAATGCTAGAGGTTAGGACCAATATGTGGACCTTCAAGTTGAGTAAAGAGAAGAGTTTTGAGTTTCTAATGGTGAGGACCAATATGTGGAACTTCAAATTGAGTAAAGAGAAGAATTTTTGAGTTTCTAGTGGTGATGCATTTCTAGTTTTCTAAGACTAGTCAATAGGAAAGTCCTATGGCTAGACCTAGGCTACTAAAGAAAGGAACTCTAACTTGAGTAAATAGAAGAGTTTTGATTTTTTAATTGTGGGGGTACTTTTTGTAAGTTTTTGAGATAGTCAGTAGGAAAGTCCTATGGCTAGACCTAAGCTACTAAAGAAATTTCTAGACCTCAACCAAAAGTGAGGTCAACACAATTGAAGAAATTAAATTCTCTATCTATTTTATAACATTATATATATTTAGTGTAATTGTGTGGATTTAATTTAATTTGGTTTGGTTTGTTTTTTTTTTCTTTAGAATTGTGAACTTTGATTGTGTGTATAGTTTTGTGACATCGTTTAGTGTTGTGGCTTGATTTTGACACTGATTTATAATTATTTTGTTTAATATGTGTGATTGTGTAATTTAAAAAAGTTGTGTTTGTGAAAGTGTACTTTCATATATAAAAGTTAGTTTGTGTTGTTTGTGAAACTTTGTGTTGGTGAAATATTTTGTTTTTTGAATTATTATTAGATAAAAATTTGTGTTTAAAATACTAAAAATTTTGGAGTAAGTTGATGGGAAATTGAAAATAAAAAAAAATCAATATATGAAGTTTTTGGGCCTTCATCGCCGACGGCGTTGGAATCGGCGCCTGCAGCGCCCTTGACCCGACAACAGATTTTAACCCCTAAAATCTTAAAATTTTTACTGTGGCCACCATTTTTACGCTTAAGTCATCTTCAACCTTCGGTTTAGGCGGCTAGGGCTTGATTGTGGTGGATTTGAGGCGATTTAGAGGCTAAAAGACTTTGGATTTCATCTTCTCTACGTAAGAGCTACACTTTAAACCAATAATTTTTTATTTTCACCAAGCATTTATCTCACATTGCTTGGATCCAAAAATATGAAAAATTTTTTGAGAAATTTTTTAGAGAATCCTTTGGTGATGAACTCTTATATAGTGATTTGAAGTTTAAAATGTTTTACATTTTGATTTTTGGAATTTTAGAATTTATTCAGATTTTTCAAATTTTCTAGATTTTCTATGGCACCTAGATCGAGCAAAAGGAAAGTAGAATATGACGAGTAGAGATTTTTTAGCATTAGAGAATGTTCTCAATTTCATAGTATTTGTGAAAATAAGAAAGTAATTTAGGACTGAGGTTTTAAAAATCTAAAAGGAGAAGTTGAACGTTTGATTATTGCTCGGTAATGGGAAAGCTTATGCTATTTTACTGTTGATGCGATAGCTGAGATTGAAATGGAATTTTATGCCAACCTTCTTGAAGCTTCTGATGATTATGTATTCATTCGTGGAAAGAAGTAGAATGTACTCCAAAGAAAATAAATGAGTTTTATTCTGTAGAAGATGTGTATAGATGTCAGTATCATTCTTTTTATGTTACAGATCAGGCTTTAGATGAAGTTATTTCTTTTCTGATTAGTAAGAAAGGGGCTTGGAAAATAAAGGATGGAGTTAAAATTAACTTTCCCCATACTAGTTTAAATGTAGTATCTAAGGCTTGACATGATTTTATTTCTGGAAGAATGATTCCGACGAACCATCATAGTGAGGTGACCAAAGATAGAGCCATCCTGAACTACTGTATTCATCAAGTTATGGACATAAATGTGGGCTATATTATTTATATGAACACTCGATCTACTGCTCTGGGAGAGACTTCTGGTGGATTGGCACATCCTGCTCTTATTTACACAATTTTTGAGCAGGCAAGTGTTGATTTTAGACCTGATGAGGAGAAGATTGAGCCTAAGAGACCTATTGGGCCTGCAAACATCACGACATATAATCTCATGTTGACTAGAGATCTAGCAGTAAGGCTACAGATATTCCTTCTACTTCTAGGGATATTCCTTCTACCTCTCATGACCTACTTCTAGTGACCCCAACAACAAAGAACCTTTGGTTCAGATGATGATACAACAGGGAGATATTTTGAGGATGTATTATAGGATACATAATATGGAAGCCAAAAATGCTCACACTGATGATTTGATTTGACAAAAATTTGAGTATGATGCTGCTTATGATGATGCTTTAGTTAGATACATGAGGGGAGAACATTCAGTTCAGTTCCTTGTTCACCCTGTGTTTACTCCAAATCAGCAGTAGAAGTTGGATGTAGATGAAGACGAAGTTGATATTGACTAGTGATCTTTTTGTTTGTTTGTTTTTGTTTGTACTGTGTGATTTTATTGTTTATGTTGTGATGTTGTTTAGACTTTGTTTGTTATGTTATGTGAAACTGTAATGTGGAAGACTATTTTCATTTTTAAAATTTAGTTTAGTTCTACTGTTATTTTCAGCACTTTGTTCTGTTTTGTGATTAGCTCTTTCTCAGCAAATTTTATATGTATTATGTGCAATTTAATGTTTTTAGCCTTGTAGTTTTCATTTTAGCACCTGTAGTATTTTCAAAATTTATGTTCAAAAATCAGAATCTCCAACAGGTATAAATTTTTTCTATGTATTTAATGCTTTCTTTTACCTTTCATTTTTAAAGCTCTTCATGTAAAAATCTTTTAAAAACCTAAGTATGGGGGGGGGGAGAAGAAGAAAAATCATTTTTAGAAATAGAGAAATAACTTAACTTTATTTATCCTCAATTATATTTTCAAAATTTTAAATTTAACAATACCTTTGGTATTAGAGGTTAACTTTGGATAACTATATTTAGTTTCTAAATATATAGTAATTCAAGTAAAAAATTGTTAAATAATAAAGGTTAATTCTAGGGGCTAAGATATTTGATAAAAGAGAATAAGACTATGTTTTTCTATTTTTAGTAAAAAAAATTTTTATTTTTGAAGTATTAAAAATCTTAAAAGATTCATGTAAGAAGAAAAGAATTAAACTTTATGAAATCTTTAAGTTAATATAAATTTGTTAAGTGAAGAATTGTAAAATGTTTTTAACTTTAAGAAAAATATAGTGAAGTTCAAAATCATTAAAGGCTATCTAGATATAGTAATCCTGACATATATAAGAAAAAGGGGGATTAAAAATGATTCTGAAAAGAAAAGAAAAAGAAAAAAAAATATATGGGGAGAAGGTTGAGGAGATGCCTAATTAAAAATTAGCTTTACTTGAATCAACTTAAGAAAAAAAGACTTCTACACATTTTCTAAACTTTTTATTTGAATGTTTAACTTAATTATTAATAAAGTTTTATGAAGTTCTTTTCATATGAATTTGCTAAGTGACTTTCATATAACATATTGCAATTTTTCTTGAAAGAAATAGAGGATCAGAAACCTTAGACATAATATTGAATATCTTTACACATTTAGTATCAACCGGAGTTGTTTTGAATTTTTCTTATGTTATACTATTATATTTGGAAAACTAAAATATTGAAATCTAAAAGTTAAGGTCTTTATCATAAGTCATATTTTTTTATGTAGTAAAGGAGTTACTTGAGGACAAGTAAAATGTAAGTTTGAGGGATTTTGATACACCAAAAATATATGCATTTTTAGTCCATATTTTATACCTATTTTTGATGATATTGCACTGTAATGGAAGGTATTTTGATATTTTCTTGCATGTTATTAATTTTTAGGGCTTAAAGCAAAAAAAAAGCAGAAAGGATGAAATTTAGAGTCAAAATGACGTTTTTGAAGAAATGCTCAGCGTCGGCAGCACTGACGACGCAGAACAAATTACTGTGGAGATTTTTTACTCAGCACCAACGGTGTCAGACCAGTGTCGATGGTACCAGACCAGCGCCGACGGCGCTAAAGGCGGTAAAAACCTCGTTTCTAGAAGGTTCTATGTATTTGGATGATTTTTTGAGGATTTTTTGATGGTACCTCTTGGATAACCGACCTTGGGCTCTATTTAGGGCCAAATTTTATCAGAAAAAGGGCTCCCCTACGTTTTTCACTCCTCTACTTTCATTTTTTGCACCACATCATTCCATTCCACTTCCATATTGGAGTCAATTAGTGATTTTGCTTTCATACTTTAGAGTTTTTGTGGTGAGATTTAGTGTGAAACTTTCTGTAAGAGTGTTGTAGAAGGAGAAAAGTGAGAGATATCTTCTTCCTGCATTTCTAAGGAAATGCCACAAAGGATTTGTTTTGAGAAAGAGTTTTCAGATAAGTATTTTTTGTTTATCACGGTTGTATGAAGTTTATTTTATATATGAAATTTGTGTTTTGTTATTTCTTTCTTATGAAGTCTGAGTAGTTCTCTCTATCTTTCTCCCTACTCTAAGATATGGTGAAATGAAGAGATAATATGACTGTCCCAATATTAAATTATAAAATAAATTGTGATAATTTTTCAACTCTGACCTTAATTTACTTTTTGATTTGGCCAATTGAATTGTTAAAATGTTTTGTGAAATATATGATCCGGGAAACTGAGTATGAGTTCTATAACAGAGTAAGGATCACATTTGATTCCATGAAGAAGAACGTCATTTATGGAATTAAGTGCTAATAAATAGGGAAATATTCTTTGTTTTGTGTAGAATTAGAGAACCTTTAGGGTGACAGACTATAATCTTCAATTCGGTCCTAGTGTTTAAAAACTGAAGCGAGAGCTAGCGTTCAGGTGAAGGTAAGTGGGAGCTCTGATGTAGGAGCCAATATCCTCCTAGCCTTTCCACAAACTGAGATTAGCTAATGATTTTCTATGCACTGTATCAGGGTAGAGAATTAAAATTGCTCCTAGTTGGCACAATACATATTATGAACCTTTATCTCATCTCATTTTACCATAGCCTCATTGTAATGACGCACAATACATATTATAAACATTTATCTCATCTCATTTTACCATAGCCTCATTGTAGTGGGACGGAACAATACATATTATGAACATTTATCTCATCTCATTTTACCATAGCCTCATTGTAGTGAGAAGGATGCTTTTTCACATAAGAATCTCCATTACATAAACATAGTTAATAGATTAGTATTTACTGTTTTAAATTTTGCATATTTGATCTTATAATAGTTTAGAAATTTAGTTTTGAGTACATCTCAACAATTGAAATTAGTGACAATGATTTCAATTGACTTTCTGTAAATTTCCTAGTGAATTTGTCATTTCCAATTTAAACCTTCCCCATAGGATCGATATTTGGGGCTTAAATAGAAAGTCCAATATTACTTGATAACGATACATATACTTGCGTAGAATCTGAATATTAATTGATTATATTTAATTAATATTTACACAGTCTATCGCAACAAAAAGTCGGATCATTATAGTGTTATTTTCTAGTGCCCATAAGCTGTAAAAAAGTTCACAAGCTCTTTTATTAGAAGAGATGGAGTAAGATTTTGTGCTATTATATCACATTTCAAATGCAAAAAAATAAAATAAAATTATAAGATTTGGAGCCAGCAGTTGCTCATGCCAACCTAGCTCTGGTGCTGAAGGATGGACCCTTTTAATATGTGCTAGCCTATAACAATCAAAGATACTAGCCAAGTTGTTAAAGCTGACCAACATAACATATCACTTGAGAAGTGAAATTCTATATCTGTCACTTAAAAAAAAGGGCCACCCAAGGCAAAGGTTAAAGATAAAAATTATTCATAAAATTTTGCATGTCTTCAGTATAAAGACGCTTAGCTATCTTGATATTATAGAGCGACTGATTGAACACATTTCTGAGGGAGTCAGACCCAACGTTTTGACCAGCAATCATCTTGGTATTATGAGTGCCCTCTTTCTAACCATGAAAAGAGGAAACAAAAAATAATGATATTTTCAATGGTTGATATATTAGAGGCCATACAATAAAAAGTCCACTTTAATTTAGCATGAAGGCTGAAGATTACCTTCGAGATCAAAAAAAGTAACGTGCATACAAACTAGACAAAGGACACAACATTGAGGAGTACTAGCACCTTCGAGGTTTGATCCAATATTTGATCAAGGCTAAAAAATGAAAAAAAACTTATAACACTAGGAACCAAAACCATCAAAAAGGAAGGCTCTAATTAAGGAGTTATGACATGAGCCATTCCAAGTCCACAAGATTTGTATCAATGACATAGTCTTAGAAAAAATAGGCGGTAATGAAGAATCTTCATGCCAAGTTAGTCTGAAGAGACTTCAACTAGGAGAGCTATGCATTTCACCCATATGCCCAAATTAAGTTCACATCCTCCCATTACCTTTACCCATGAAGACATGCCCCAAAATGATAACCCCTACAATGATGTTATCATTGTTAATGCTTTAATCGATAACTACCAGTTTATTAGCACTCTCATTGACCCTAAAACTTCATGAACATCATGTTCAAGTTTTTTTTTCAAAAAAACGTGTCTATAGAATGAGCTTCTAAAAGCTATGATTGCTCAGTCAAAGGATTTTTTGACGAGATGAAGGAAGCACTAAGAAACATCGCTACTTAGATCACCAGAGAAGAAAAAAAGCAAGAAATTAATACTATCCATTATCCAAATATTTCAAGTCTAACAATTCTACTTGCCATTTAGCTAAGAGGTTTCCCAGAGATGGAGAGAAAGTCAAAGCCCATTGACCTCAAGAAGTTGTATACCTACCTTCTTTGAGAGGTTGGTAGCATATTTTAAAAAATCCTTGAGCTAAATAAGTTGGGAGAAGGGGGTCTCAAATCTAACAAGATAATCCATCAGATCCCTATCATCAAAGGACCCACAAATAATTTTTTTTGTTAATTGAAGCTTTTTACGCAGGCCATAAAGTTGTTGATCGACACACTATAAAGCCATCAATATATTTTTGCCTGGTCTGCTACCATGATGCTCAGGATAGTGATTTATGCAGACCCACTAGCCCATCCATTAAAGCAAAAGATAAGGATGTTAGTGATCACACTTTTAGAGTTGAAATGGAAGGAGGTCCAAAAGTTATTGGAAGCTATCTACATCCTAGAGATATAAAATTGACATGGGTTTCAAACATTATAATGGTACAAAAATTGAATGACAAGTGGAGTATTCACATCGACATTACTAATATGAACACTACTTGCTCGAAGGATAACTACTCTCTATCATGAATAAATACGATTGTGGATGTGAAGGTCAGCATTCTATAATGAGTTTCCTCGACACCCTTTTTACTACCAAAAAATAAAGATGCATCCATTTGACATTGAGAATGCTGCAATCATCACAATTGTGGGATTCTATTTCTTTTTTTATAATTTTATGTGGTCTAAAATACACTAATGTTGTTTATTAGCACATGATGGATGTAATTTTTGCTAAACTGTAAGAAAAATTATTGAAATGTATGTGGATGATATCTTAGTTAAAAGTAAGAAAGCTTGAGCAACTCATGAAAGATTTAAGAGAAACTCTTAAACCCCAAAGAAAATTTAATATAAAACTAAATCCTCTCAAGTGCACTATAAAAGCATCCAATGACAAACTAGGTGATCCAACCAAGTGATAATCACCATTATTTAAGTCCTAGTAATGACACTAGAAAACTTGTTTGGCTTCCTAACAACTTGATTGAATTTATAAAATTTGGGGTTCTTGGACACTAGGTTTCTCATGCAAGTATATGTATTGTTTCAGTAATGTAGTGCCCTATTGAGTCCATATTTTCGATCAGACCGAGAATGAGCTAATGACTCCTTTATGAAAAGTTCTAGTCTACTACTTATAGGTCTTAGTTTGAAATTACGATTCAATTAATTCTAAGGTTTAAAATCTACCTAATTTAATTCAATTGCAGATTATCAAGATATAAAAGTTACCTCTCTCTTGTGATTGCATAGAATCGAATACTATGAATTTTTATTGTGGCTGGTGACAAAAAGGAGCATATATCTTACTTTCCATATTTCGAGAGTGTAAAGAAGTTTTGTTAACCTATTTTTAATTCTTTAAGCCCTATATTGCCATCAAAGAGTATTTTCCTATCTATTTGTATTTCTTATAATATACTTTCATTATAGCCCATAAAATAATTTGAATACACTAGTTGTTCTTCCACCGCTATTTCGAGTCTTAATGAATCACAATGAATCTTAACAACTCATATGGATAGTACAAAAAGTAAATGAAGCATAGAAGAATACTTATCACATTGTTATTAAAAACAATTCTAAAAGCATTCTACATATCCAATAAATCCTACTTATTCATCACATGGAAAAGGTAAAAGAAATCTACTCACAAAGCATGAATAACACCATAGAAAACCTCATAGTTTAGAAAAGAAAATCCACTAAATCTGTGTTTTCAACAATTATAAGATAAATGGTAACATGATACATAGCTTTTCACCTCTAAAAAGAGATCAAAAGTGCCTTCAACAATGTATCCAACTGCTCCCTGAAATGATCCCCTTACAGATATCTCTCAAATTCCTCTTCAATCTCTATAAGAAAGTGGAAAGTACCAAACCATAACATCTACACTATGACTCTTAGCCTTTCTCCATATCCCAAGGCTTCAGAATGCTCTTCAGTCATTCCTCAAAATGCTTAAATCAACCTCGTAGATCCTAAATTTGTGCTGTAACAACTGCAAAAAACTATCAAGGAACTGGGCAACACTTTAGCGCTGACGCCTAGGTGCTGGCCCCTGGGTTTGCCTGACTAGGTTCTAGCACCTAAGTGCCCAGTAAGTTGCACCAAGGTACTTAGATGGAGCATCTTGGTGTCCAAAGGCTGGTGCCTGGGTGCCAATTTGCTAGTTCCAATATACTCCATTTCACCTCTGCTTTGTTTCATTTTAGCTTCTCTTCGCTCCATATGTCTGACCTGAGGCACCTGTAAGTAAATCACAAAAATACCTTTAATTAAAGTGAAACTTCATTCATAAAAAGTGAGAAATATAGAGAAAATTAAGCAGTCATTAGGATAAATCAAAATCCCCTAAAATTAAATGTTACTTATCCTCAAGTGACATTAAACATTTTAAAATTAATTCTATTAATTTGAAGAAGTAGATTTCATTAAAATTATTAGATATTTTGCCTCAGGAACATCAAGTTTAACTTAAAAAATCTAGTAAATTGGCCTTGAACTGGGATATAAGAAAACCTTGTATTCAGCTTCAAAATTTTGATTTTCTATCTACTTCGAAAATCATTGATATTAGTCAAACATAAAACCCTTAGAAAGTATAAGAAGTACAATCAAAGCACTCTATCTTTAAGGATTGACTAATACTTTTTAAAATGTATACAAGTTTAGGACTGTAATAAAGTCTTTTGCTTTAAAAATATTCAAGTGAAATAATTTTTTTATCACGGTTCTCCTTAAACATCTCCTCCCTTAACTTTAATTTTTCTCTTCTCCCCTTTTTTTTCATTAGTATCCTTCTCAATCCTTAAGAAATCAATATGAGGATTACTATATCTACTTAGACCTTTAATAATTTTATATTTCCCTGTCGTCTCCTTAAGGTAAAATTCATTACTCTCCTTTACTTTTAACATTTTTTCAGAAATTGAAAGTATTCGTTAAAATAAATTTTTAAAAGAGGCCCAATTTATATGATATGTAAATTTAAGTATTCCTAGTTTTTCAAATATACAACTTTTTTCTACAAAAAAAAAGTAAAATCATTTTTCTACAAGTTTCTACAAGATATATTAACTCTAAAACAATCTTAATTACAGAGAATTTTAGATATACCTACAATGTCATTCCTGTAATAAATATTGAAGTAATCTAAAGTTAACGCCACATACTTCAAATTCCCTTAAAAATAAAACAATTTTAAGTGCAGGTTAAAGAGGACAAATATAGTTAAGCTTTTAAAAACATTTCTCCCCTTCACACCCCCGTGCCCCCAAATTTATTTTTTAGCATTTTTAACATTCAAAACATAAATATAAGCACATAACAAATAAATCAGAATTACTTTCTACCACACGAGTCTATCATAAATAATATATAGGTGCAAACATAAAATACAAGTAGGCAGCGGTAAGTGATTCTCAGTTCAACATGTTTAACATGAAAATTGCATTAAAAAGACATACAATATTACAACATGAAAGTTCACATGAGGTTCAAAATATCAAAAAATACTAATCCAGTACATCCATAATATCAGCAGTAAGAGAGAATGTCCAGCAAAACAAAATAAAAAATAAATATAACAATGTAACAGCAGAAAAAATGCAGACATCAGTACATCACATCAAAATAAAAACTACTTCTCATCCTCATCATCATCGTCAGTATCATCACCAGCTCCAACATCAGCTTCCTCCACTGAATCTTCCTCCATATAATAGGTAAAGAAGATATGTAGGGTGATACACCTAAAATATATAGTCTTTTTGTACAAATTTTTATAACTATTTTTTAAGATAATACACTTTAATGAAACATACTTGTGTGTGTGTTTTTTTAGGTACAATCAAATAGATGAAAAATGGTAAAAGGAGTGAAAAAGGATCAAATTTGAAGCAAAAATGAAGAAGGTGCAAAAATGAACAGAGGCATCTAAGCACCCAGTACTGGCGCTTACGCGTTACTTATTTCAAGAGAGTCACGCCTAAGCACCATGTACCTCACGCTTACATGCCAAAAGTAATTATTTGATGATTCATTGTATTTGGATGAATTTTTTAAGAGGTGTTTGAAGCAACCCTTGGTAAAAATGTGGGAAATATTTCATGGACACAAAAACTCATTGAATTGGCTTTTTAAAGGAGACAACTTCTAGAGGATTCATTAAATGGATACACATTTTGAAAAGACACCAACACATCTCTTGGATTTTTATAAAAGAAGAATTAGATCATCAAAGGCGAGGGGCCAATCCACATCTAACAGCCATCATTCATCCCAGTAACTGCCGCCGCCGTCAGCCACTTTTTTATTTTAGTTTGAGTTTTAGTTTGTATTTTGAATGAAGGAAGAGAATTTAAAGGACTTCAAGATATTTGGTGGAGAGGATTTAAGATAAGTGTTTTTCTTTGTGACTACATTTGGTTTTAATTTAGATTTTATTTTTGTGTGTATGATTTCTACTTTTAAATTCAAGTGTGGTTGTGTTTTCTCCATGAATTCTGAATAGATTTTTTTATATTTTTCCTTAAAATTATAATTGATAAAGTATTGAAAGGAAGTTGTGTGAAGTATTAGACTTCAAATTTGGGAGAAGTTGTGATGATTTTAAACCTTGTACTTCATTTACTCCTTGATTTGGCCAATTAAGTTGTTAATACCTGTTATGAGAACATGTAAGATCTGAAAGGGTATTATCTCAGTCAATAAATGGTAAGAGACACATTTGATTTCATGGATGAGATTTTCGTTCGTTATGTTGAGTGCAAATTAATAGGGAAATAAACTTTCAAGGGTCTAGAATTAGAGGACTCTGGAGTGATAGGCTAAAACCCCCAATTTGATTTGTAGTTTTAGGTTTTGATACGAGATGTTAGCCCCCAGGTAGAGGGAGAAGAGGGAACTCTTGAATGAGAGCTAGTACATTCTCTACCTAACCGGTCTTCAATACTATTCAAACTATAGATTAGCCAATGTTCATTATAACATCTCTAGTAAGCCGAAAGAATAATATTCCTTATATTTGGCACAACACTATTAGAATGCTTCCACAATAGGATTTCTATACTTGTTAGTGATTCATGATAAGGAAAAATATATTTTATTTATATTTTATTCATCTTACAAGTACTTAGTTAAGTTAATTAGTTGCTTACTTTATTTTAGATTATCCAATATTTACAAAAAGAATTGAACTTTCATTCCTATTTTAGCATCTCTAGAAGTAAGAATATTTTGCTAAGTAAAATTTTGTTATCTACTTTTTTTTGTCTTGTAAAGTGCATATTATCAAGTTTTCCTTGTGGGCTCGATATTTGGGGCTTAATCAAAATATCCTATATTACTTGATAATGATATGTATACTTACGTAGTATCCTATATTTAAATATTATAACTTTATTATTATTTACTTCATAGTGAAGAATTTACCTAGCTTTTGCTTTGGATCAACTTTTTAGCTTTATTGCAATGAAAGAATCATTATTAAGGAAATTAAGCATATAATCACATACATCACAACAAACAACTATATAGAAAGTCGGGATCTTAGGGGATCCCACCATTTTGTCAACCCTAATCCATTGATGTTGTCTATACATTCTATTTGAGCAGCACAATACTGGGCTCGGTGGTTAAATATGCTTTTATTTTGTTTATCAAATTGTGAGAAATGCTCATTGAATCTTTATTCCTCAACATATAGAATTGGAGTATCATCTCCTACTCTCTCAAGATGTTGTGTATTTTTTTTCCTCTGATTAAGAGGGTGTGATAAATAAGAAATAGAAGAACTAGATTAGCCATTATCTGATCCTTTTCCAATCTTAGCATTCCAACTATATAACTCAATTTTTGTTGATGTGATTAGCTTTAAGGGATGAAGAATCTCCTCACCACTACTAGCAACAACTTCTGCAAGTTGGCATAAGGAAAAAATAATAATTTGATGCCTCAAACCAAGATTTTATCCGACTTCTACGGTATTGATTGTAAAATAATGAATAATGGAACCTGATAGAGTCATCTTTTTTACTACAATAATTTCACAGGGCTCGATCCATAGTTACTTTACTAGTATTTTTAAAGGGAAGTAACTTGGTTGAAATGAAGAAATTCCATGCTTTAGAGATTCCATTTATTTTAGAGGCCAAAAATTTGATTATAGCACCCTCACTTCCCTTTCACCACAGTCTACAATCAGTTAAAAGTTTTATAACCTCATCAACAAGTCCTTTAATTAAAGGAGTATCAGAATAAGTATAATGATAGATATTACTCAAGGACAAATAATCATTGATACCAGAGGGGAAATATCTAAAGATGTTCCTCTCAATAAAACACTATCCCAAGCTTCAAGTGGATTTGCATAAGAGTCTCTTACTACTGTAACTACAGCAGTAGAGGTACTATAGCTGAATTTTTCCCACATATTACTAGTATTTATTCTTTCCACCTCTCCTCCAAGACTATCAAATCTTCTCTCAGCAATTAATTACTTTGATATTGAGAGGTCGTAATATGTCAACAAAGCTTTAGGGCTCACAAAGTTCTTCCTATCGAAAGAAACTTTGCCTATACCTCAATTGGTTTTATGTGCTAAAAGATAAGCGAGATATGCAATTTAAGATGTAATGAGTTCAATTATATGATGTAAATGATTCAATATAAAAATTAAGAATTTAATCAACTCTCCCAAAGGAATTTTCTTCTTCTCGATAGCTTTACCCAAAATCTTGAAAAATCTTAGATGAAGGATGGAAATGGAAGCTCATAGTGTAGAAACTTACCTTAAGGAGGTGAATTCAACACTATAAAGCTTCATGAATGAGCTCAAATGCGAAGGAAAAGGATGCCCTAAGTATCACCTTATAATCTTTAGGGAAGAGTTGGGGAGGAGCTTGCATGAAAAAGACCTAAATATAGGTGGTTTAGCAGGTTTTGTCGAGTAAGAGGCTCTGTCTCCTAGGCACCGTCATAGAGGAGCTAAGGCAATTAGGTGTAGCTCTTTGGCAACAGTTCATTGACTCCAAAATGCTAGTACACTTTTTGACACTTTGGTGTCAGGGGTACTAAGGCCTATTTGCATAGGAAAAATTTGGTCCTTGTCATTTAAATTGAATGTTTTGATCCTTCCCAAGTCCCAAATCACACAAATAAACACAAAATCAAGATAAATAAATGCGGTTAACTCTCCCTCATCCTCATCACACATCTCTTCTTTTCTTCCAAATTCTAATGGAATCCCCTTCCAATGAACTACTAGGTGTTAATAGATAATTTTGTAGGGTCAACCTGATCCACCTTAAAATTACCTTTTTTATGTACATTTTACACTTATTTTTTAGGTAATGATGCTTTAATGAAGGGTATTTGTGTACTTTTGGTTGCAAGTGCAAAAAAAAAAGAGTTTAAGAGCAAAAGGAAGCCAAAATACATCAAAAAGGAGCAAAATAGACCATATTAATGAAAATTGACAAGACCAACCGAACTGATGCCTAGGCGCTAGATGCAGAACATGGCTCGCACCTAGGCGCTACAACTTTCATGCATCTAGGAACCACAATTATTTTCTAGAAGATCCATTAAATGAGGCCAAATTTTGAAGGGATTTCTGAAGCAAACCTTGGTCATTTTTAAAGTTCTATAAATAAAGATTAAATCTAAATGTCTACTGTGTGTGCTAGGGTGTGTTAGTGAGTGATAGAGAGTGTTAAGAGTGTGGGTGGCAATCTTGGTGAGTCCTTGTAATTTTTGAAGTTGTGTGAGTCATGTAAGAGTCCATTGGAGTGAGAGAATTCAAAGAGCTTTAAAGGAATATTTAGGGAAAATTTGAGATAAGTATTTGTATCTTTGTATTTAAGTATTGCACTTTGAATTTGAGTTTTATAAATAATTTTTTATTTTGTTATCCCCATACATTCTGAGTATTTTTCTTTCTTTCTCCTTGTATTATGAAGTAATCAATTAGTGATTTTGATTTATTTAGAATTTCTTTTTTTTTCCAAAAATTTGTGATGATAATTTCATCTATCTTTCATTTACTTTAAAAATTGGCCACTTGTATTGTTAAAATTTGTTGAGAAACTTATAGGTCTAAGAGGGCTAAGATTTCTGTAACTAGTGAGTATCACATTTCACTTTGGAAAGATCCATGGCGATCCTCCGAGGGGGAGTCCAAATAGATAGGCAGATAAGATTTGATAGGCGTAGAATTGATGTTTCTAGGGTGACAGGCTAATTTTTTTTTATCAATTTGGTCTAGAGTATGGAACTATTTGTCACTAGTAGGTTCTATAGAGAGAGCACAATGGGTAATCTAAGAGTGAGAGACTAGAACCTACCCATTATTATTATTCATGCCGACACTATCTTTAGATTAGACAATGTTCATTACACATTGAAAAAAGTAAGGAATAGATATGCTCCTATTTATCACAATACCACAGTTAAACTTCTAAGAAAATTAAAATCCTACAGTGATTATAAATTATTTGCAAGGAGAAAATCTCTTTATACACATATATCTTGAATTTTTTGTTTACTGCATATATATTTACTTGCATTTGTAGGAATTAGTAAACTATATTTCTTCACTGAAACTATTTTTCTACAGTCTTAAATAAAGTTCTTTGAAAGTTAAATTCCTGAATTTCATTTCTTTTATAGACATTCCCTGTGAGATCAACACTATGGTTTTTAACGAAAGTTCTATATTACTTGAAACGATATGTATACTTGTGTAGTACCCCCAGTGAGAAAACTATTAATCTAAATTTTATAATATTACATTTGTTCTCACTAGCCGCTAAAAATAATTTTGGTTAATTTTTTGACATATTAAGGAATATAAATAATTGCGTAATTGCGGGTCGGGTCAAGTTTTTGGCATTTTTTTGGGGGAATAAAAGGAATTAAAAGGAAATTTTATTTTGTAACTTTTAACTTAGATACTTTATTTGAGCTGTAGAATTACTAAAAGAATTTGCTTTAGAGATATTTCAAATTTTCAAAAATTACAAAAATTACAAAAAAAATGAAAAATAAAAAAATATTGTCTAGATATTGTTAACATTTATTTTTTGAATTTCATTTTTTGCTTCGAAGTTCAGGATTTAAAGAATTAGTATCCTATGATTTTAAATTAGAACGAACTAGAAGAAGAACTCGAAAGCAAAAGGAATTTCACAATTCTCAAGAAATTACAAACACATCACAAAATAATACTTAGATTTTAACTACTAAAAATGAACATTAAAATTTATAATAACGTTTAAGGGATTATGCAAACGCTAATATATATGAAGCTCACTTAAGTAATCAAACTCCTACTGTAGTGGCCAACTCATATGAACTTAAACCTGTAATAATATAATTGGTGCAAAACAATCGATTTTGGGGAACACCATCTGAGGATCCAAATTTACATCTTGCAGGTTTTCTAGAACTTTGTGCTACATTCGAATATAATGGCGTTTCAAATAATGCTGTTAGACTTGGAATATTTCCTTTTCCTTAAGGGACAAAGCTAAGATGTGATTAAATTCATTAATACCTGGATCTATTAGAACTTGGGAAGATTTGACGCAAAAATTCATGGCTAAATACTTTCCTGCTTCAAAAACTACTAAGTTTAAAAATGATATTACATGTTTTACTCAGTATAAAGGGGAGTTAATTGATGAAGCTTGTGTATGATTCAAGGAATTCCTTAAAAAGTGTCCACATCATGCTTTACCTGACTGGTTAATAATTCAAATTTTATAATGGGTTGATAGGATCCCTTAGATCTATAATTAATGTTGCTGCTGGAGGATATTTAATGTCAAAACCATTTGATGTAGTTTATGCCTTAATTGAAGAAATGACTACTAAAAATTTTCAATGGCCCTCAGAAAGGGTAAATCATAAGAGAGTAGCCAGTATTCATGAAAATGATGCTATAACCATTTTGGAATCTCAAGTTGTTGCGATATCTAGGAAGTTAGATAATTTTGCAATGACCTTTTCTCGAACACCTCAAATGAGTGTGGAAAATTTTTTAATACAATTAAATGATTCTCAATCATTATAAAATTTACATGCGGTTACTAATAAACCCAATAACCCATATTCCAATTTTTATAACCTAGGTGGGAATAACCACCCAACTTTAACTAGAATAATAATTCTGGTGGTGGAAATCAGCAATGGGGAGCAATTAAGTGAACCCAACAGGAAACTTGAACAACTAAGGTAGTTCTAACTATCGACGTTTTTATCATCCTGGCTTCATTAACCAACAATTTAAGGAAAATAAATCGTCTATAGAAAAAGTAGTTTTACAAATGGGTAATTAATTATAAAGTCAAGGTGTTGCTATAAGAAATATTGAGAATCAATAGGGAAAACGCTAAATCACTTAGCAATAGACTCGAGGGTATACTTTCTAGTAACGTTGATATAGTCTGAAAAATAAAAGTAAGAAATAAGAGAAAATTAAATTTGTCAACTTAGAAGTGAAAAGGAATTGAGTGTTAGAGTTCAAAAAGAGATTGGAGTTGAGACAGAAATTGAAGAAACTAAAATATCTAAAGAAATTATTTCTAACAATAAAGAACAATGTGTCTCTAACTAAAAATAATTTAGAAAGACCTCCACCTCCTTTTCCTCAAAGGCTTGGACAATAAAAAATTGATCAACATTTTTTATTGTTATTTAAGATATTTAAGAAGCTTACAATCAAAATTCTATATGTAGAAGCTTTAGAACAAATGCCAAGTTTTGCCAAATTAATGAAATAAATATTAAAAAGGAAGAGGAAGTTTGAGGCTTGTGAAACTATTGCATATAAGGAAGAATTGTTGTCCTCACATTTGTTTGAGGTTTAGTTTTTCCTCTTTAGTAGCCTATGGTCTACCATAGGACTTTCCTATTGACTATTCTTAGAAAACTAGAAAAGGCACCCTCACCATTAGAAATCCCTAAGACTTTCCTATTGACTATTCTTAGAAAACTAGACAAGGAACCCTCACCATTAGAAATTCTACCTTCCTATTGACTATTCTTAGAAAACTAGACAAGGAACCCTCACCATTAGAAATTTTACAGCCATAAGACTTTCATATTAACTATTCTTAGAAAAGTAGACAAGAAAACCTCAACATTAGAAATTCTACCTCTTCTTTACTCAACTTGAAGTTCTACATATTGGTCCTAACCTCTAGCACTTAGTAGGTAGGGTCACTATAGGGAAACTCAAGATGAGTCACCCTTAGGATTGCTGGACCTTAGGGTTGATCTTGGGTGTTGGTAAAACTCAAGATGAGTCACCCTTAGGACTGCTGGACCTTAGGGTTGACCCTGGGTGTTGGTCTAGGGCTAAGGCACTCACTTGCAATTACTTACACTCACAATCACTCACTATCTTAAACCTAAACTTCTAGGCTTTGATCCCTTGATACTTTTGGGAGACTACTGTAGGTGGTTCCCTAAACCCTTTGGCCCTATGCCATGGTTTAGCTAAGACCACTACATAGTGGACCCAAGATGGGGTTTCTATTGGTCCATGGCTTATTGATGGTGGTTGGCACTCCAAGTCTACCAAGATGCCCAACCTAACCTTTTGCCCCTAAACTCCCCCAAATTACCTAGATACACTTGGGACCCCAAATTTAGCCAAAATTCACAAATTTACCCAAAATACCCAACTTGGTTCAAAAATCATTTCAAACACCATGAAAACACCCAAACTACTCAAAATCCCCAAAATTGGCCAAATTACCAAGATACCCCTCCTTACCCCAAAATTCCAAAAATTCTAAAAAATCCCAAAAATTCCTAAAACCTCCCAAATATTCCCATTTTCATTTTTTGCAACTATCACATGACCCATATTGGCAAATTTGATCATCTTTGACCAAAACCCCCAAATTGCTCTTTAAGGGCCCATATTTCCCCTAAATTACCTCAAATGTCTAGCCAATTGGTCTCAATTTACCCCAATTTCAATTCTAAACTCAAATTCAATCTTGATATAAGCAATCAAGACCAAATCCAAGCTCAATTTGTCCATGATTTGAACCCAATTTTGAGCTAGACCAAAAACCCAATTTTGGCCCTATGACTTGGTTCCACCAAATTGAACTCATAGCCAACTCAATTGGCCACAATTTGTGTTGAAAAATCTTCATATAAATCCCACACATCAAATTTGACCTTCAATTGGCCTTGGTAAGACCTCAATTTCATTTTATTTCAACCTAAGTCCAAAAGCTCCAAATTTGCCCTAAATTGGCCATGTCCTCAAATTTCACCAATATGAGGGCCTTAACCCCAAAATTTCCACTCCAACCCTTCATAAAAAATCTTCACAAAACCTTCCTTGATTATTTGAACAATTTAATTTGGACTTATCCCAAGCTTATCCCAACCTAGACCCATGTCTAGCCCAACATACCCAAATTGACCAAATCTCAAAAATCCCTCAAATTGACCTACCAATTGAACTCAAAATCACTTCAACCCTTCATAAAAAATCTTCATAAAAATCATCTACACAATGTTGATCAATCAATTGGGTCAATTTACATGGCTAACCTAGCCCAAACATAAACTTTGATCACTTGAACACACATTGAACCTATGCATTAAAGATGGTCTAACTACCCCAAAGTCATCAAATTAACTCCACCTCAGCCATTGGTTAGACCCTAAGACTGAGCCAAAACCCATCTAACCACCTAAACTAAGGTATGGACCAAAAGTCCCCCAAATTAAGGGATTTTATTCTGAAAAATTCACATGCTTAAGATACCCTTACCAAAATAAAGCCTAAAATCATTAAATTGCTGTGACATATTCCCCTGGGTTCCCTGAGCTCCTAGCCACCTCCCCCTGGCCGAAAAATGGCCAAACCAAGAGCCACCCCCATGGGATTAAACCCAATTCAAACCTAGAGGCCACATCGTCCAAATTAAAGCTTAGAGCATATCTGCCCTCCAGCTAGGCAGTACATTTCATCCCCCAATTGGACATGGAAGCAAGACTAAGGCCATTTTTATAAAATGATCCCCTCTATGGTCATGAAGGGAGAGCTGGAAATTACTCTAAGAGACTTCCCCAAATTGATCCCAAAGCCTTTTTGAGACCTACTTAGTGTAACCCAACCACCACATTGCCTTGAATCCCCTTACCGGAGCCCAATTTTGGAACTCAACACCTTGCCGGAGAAAGGACAAAACTCTCCAGACCTCCATAGTCCACTAAATTCTAATTAAACTCACCCACACCTTCACAACAGTGAAAGGAGCTAAAGCCCCATCAAATTACCCTCTCACAGAGCCTCTACCATAGTTCTAGACCAACACCTAAATCCGGCCGTGAACAAAATCATATCTAGGCCTCACACCAAGACCAGAGACTCAATCCCTAGCCTTTATGAATCTCAGCGAACGTGCCAATACTCTCTGATCGAAGCTTCACTTCTCAGAGCAAAGGTATAAAACTCCTCTTCCTCCCGAGCCCATTTTGATTCTCCATTTAATTAAGCTTAATTTAATTACATGATTACCGTATGGATGTGTTTGTCTCACTTAGATGAATCCATAGGATCAAACCCAAACTGATTTGGTTGAGTATAGATCGAGATCTTAAGGTTTTAGTGTGGATGATCACAGGATCACTTTATCGGGGACAATGACGGGGAGCCGTTTGATCAAGTGTGTATTGAATGGACAAAGGAGATCGAGTCGGACACCGCTTCAGAACATAAACCGCGGGCCAAGTTAGTAGGTACGCGGATGGCGACGTCCAACTAGAGCGCACCACGTGTGCCTTCGGAGCTGCCTAGGATCTAGTCAACACGTGCTGTTTAAATAGATAAATAGGGATTTTTCCTATTTATTTAAATACCCCTAACTTAAAAAAATTCATATCTTGGTGTAGAAAAACCACAAAAATAAAATAAAAATACCCCGTTGTTCAGTGAACAAAGGAGAATGATGTGGAAATAATTTTAAGTCCATGTGATGCATATTTTATTTTTAATTATTAAAAAACTGATTTGAATCTTTTGATTCTCCGTGCATGTAGACTTATCACCATAGCTTAAATTTTTGGCTTGTTGTAGCCTCTGTCAAGGGGAGCATTCTTTGATTTTTCTAAAGTAAAAGGAGGATCCTAGACAGAGGATCACATTTTTCAAATTTATATGCATTATTTGCTTAAAATACTCATGGAAATTAGCATGTTGCTTAAAAAACTCCAAGAAAATTTTGGAAAATTTACTATAACCAGAGAACCCTTGGGAAAATTTCTCATGAGCCAAGTCATTAAAAATACACCTAATTTTTACAAACACTAAACCACTAAGATAATTAATTTTGACAAATACAAAGAACAAAATGACTAAATTTTTAAGCTCCACTATTTTTTAGGATCCAGAGAACTCACCATAAAAATTTTAAAGCATTTTAAGTTCATTTGATAACTTAAATTGATTTTTCAAGTTAAATAACATTTTTGGCATAAAAATAATTTTTAAAAATAAAAAATATAACTTGAAAAATTATAAAACTTGGTCTTTTGAGTTCACTATGATCAGGAGTATTTTCTAAAATTAAAATGATATTTAAAATAAAAACTTGATTTTTAGCATATTTTAAATATTTAAATAATTAAAATACCATAAAAATCACAAAAATAATAAAATTCATGAAAATATTCTAAATTGTTTCTGAAGCACTTAGGAACAATTGAAATATTTTTTTGTGATTTTCTAAATAAAGATTTTGAATTTTAAAGCTTAAAAATGATTTTTAAAGGCTAAAATGAACTTTCACTAAAAAAAATTCCAATAAATCAAATAAAATTCAAAAAAATATAAAATCTTCTCTTTTGAGTTCTTCGACCTTAGGAGAACGTTTCAAAAATACAAAACTTAATTTCCCTCATTTGAAATATTTTATATTTAACAAATGACCCAGAACTTAAAATAATTCTTAAAACTCAAATAAAATTAAAAAAATCATGAAATTTAGTCTGAAGGCTTCCCTGGTCTAGGTGTACCTCCAGTAAAAATTTCAAGGAATTAAGATTTACGTTGATCAAGTTAGGAATTTTATTTGAAAAATGCTATTTTTGCATGGCAATAATTATATAAAATAAATTAAATTTTGAAAAACCATATTTTCTTCTCTGATGTCTTAATTGACCTATCAATGAGGTCGGATAAAAATTTCAAAGTCATTTGAATTGAATTTGACAAATTATGAAGTGCTAGAGTCTTAAAGGCAAATATGTAATTTTAAAAATTTAGCATTAATTAACATTTAGGCTTAATTCAAGGAGGGAAATGGGTAACGACTGATCTTAATTTGGATGTTTGAAACACAAGAGGTTAATTGGTAGAAACTAACCTCACTTTTTTAATTGAAAATGATAAGTTAATAAATTTCTAAATTATAAAAATTTAGAAGTTTGTTAAAATAAAATGAACCCAGGACTTAGAGGTATGACTTTTGAAGTCAATAATCAATCAACTTAATACCCCTATTTTGATTGTCAAATAAAATTCAAATCAATAATCATGTCCACCTAAAGCATAACCTTTTCAAAACTAACTAAGACACTCACCTAGGTCTTAAGGGCTTAGTAGTGGCATAGGCTAAATCAAGTTTCATTTAAATGAGGATCAGAAAATTAAATATCAATTAAAACTAAGACGTCTTTCAAACACTACAAACCTTAGAAAAGTAAATATCATTGAAAATTAGAACATCTTTCAAACACTACAAGCACAATTAGGATAAAAATTTGGCTAAGTGTTTCCAACAACACTAACTTGCCTCTTTAAGGGTCTTCACCCACATAATTTTCAAATTAAATTACATATGATAATTACCTTACCTCTGGGAGAAAATAAATACATCAATGTTCATTGAGTATTAGGGTGTTTTATAGGATGAATTATTAAGCAACATAATAAGTTTAAAAGAACTCAAGATTTTCCACCAGACAACGAGAGAGTAGCACGGACCTGCTTCTTTCTCTATGTCTGTTGGATACCTCAGAGATCTACTAAACTTAATATGTTTTGCTGGACAAAATCATCCTTAATTAAACACCTAAGAACCCAACAAGATATGAAATAGAGTTAGGAGAACTACCAAAACCTTACAATTTTGCCTTTACATGAATTGACCTAACATGCCTTTTAAGTTTCAGGTGGTGGAACGGGAAGACTCTCCAGGTACGCTTTTACAGTTTTTCGCGTTGTCTTTCTTGTACTTTCATACTGTGCTTTTATACCTGCAAACTTGCATGCTAAAAAATGATATCACCCTGCATGAAAACTAAAATTATTAGGATATCCACAAAACAAAAACTAAAACTAAAACCAAAATCAACCAAGATAAAATTCACCGCCACAACATTCAAAATATAAAACAACTCAAAATTTAATTACAAACATGACCATCTTCAAGAGCAAAACCTGTTATCCCCAACTAAACTAATCTTCCTTCCTTAGATATAAACAACAAAGTTATAGGACTTCAAGGTTGCTTGCTTATGCAACGTAAATCCTCACCTTATCTTTAGGCCTTTCGTATAGCCCTGCTATACAATATAAGCCCTAACTCGTCTTAGGATTCCGAGGTTGTCCTTTGTCACGACCTAAATTCTCACATCTTTCAGGCTATTTGTGTGATCGTTTCACATGCATGTAAGCCCTAACAAATAAAAATTAGCAGGATGAAACACTTAAAAATTTCTCCTCAAAACTAAAGTCAAACATTAGGATAGCTTGGGAAGTCACCGAAGTTCACCTCTGGATCTATGACATCCCCAAGTTCTTCCTCCTTTGGACTCTATAATAAAATGTTCCAAATTTGAACCAATCCCATTTCACACCTCTACGTCCGATCTCATTGAAAAGTCCAACCCTTTGAAACTTCTTAAAGATAATATTTCCTGATTTTTATGGAGAGTCTTCTTAGGTGACTTTGGTCATTTAAGATGTAACTAACTATAGGCGCTTGCCCTTATAGGAAGCATGTCCGAACCCAACTTATTATAAACCTTATTTAATTCTTTATAGTAAATAGGGGAACTTGTCGGCAAATAAACGGTTTTGCAGACCAAACGAATGTCATATATTCTTTAGTTTATTTGATCGAGCCTCATCCTTAAGTCTTCTGTTCATCCTTCGGGATAGATACAAGATTTGAGGTACAGTGTTCTTTCATTTAAACTATGAAAAATATGGGGTCAGTTTGATTTCATATTTTTTTTAAAACTAAATATATATATATATATATATTAAAATGTCCTTTTAAAGCGGGCGACGGGACTTTGATTCCGGTGACTGACAACTTCTTACAGGCAACTCCCTCCTAACCCAAAATAGTGTCGACAGCTTCTGGTGACTCCACTGGGGACAAGCTTTTCTTATTATTCAAATCAAGAAATATTATCTTCACACATTGGTAATGTGTCCATGTCCCTCTTGGACCAAATTATTCTTTTTCCGTTGGCATACTTTACCCATTTCTATCTTGGGAAGGTACAACCAACACCTTGGACTTCAGGACTAGCTGTTCAACCATCTTTGAACAGAGGGGTTCAGAAGACCATTAAGGAATCATTGAATTTTCATGTGGGGTCGTACCCCTAATAGGTGTGTCGGTGGACTAGTTCCACCCGGGCATATTCTGCCACTAAATAGGTCCTGCACTGGTCCTTAAATACTCCACATCTCCCTTCCAAATTTGATTTGCTATTATGAAAATTAATCCAAATCATATTGTGCTGCGTGCACTTTGAAATTTTCTTATATTAATTAAATTTTACACTTTTTCTTAAACATAATTTTAAAAGTACCCATAAATTAAGACGCGCCCGGTCTATAGATCAACCTCTATTTTTAGTGCATGCACTAAAAATTATGAAGTCTTTTGGCCATATAGCTAACCCCAAAAATTTCTGTTTTCAAGCCTGCTGCAATGGCCTACCCGACACTGACCTTTTTCTAGAACCTGCCGACGAGTCATGAAGCCCTCAACCTCGCTCCTACCATCAAATTTGGAGCCGGATTTGAAAATCTTGAGGTCATCCTCGGGAAAGTCCTGTTTGTAGTAATAAAGATTGCCGCTCCGGAAATACAAGAACCATCTGTAGAATTCAGTCTCAACTGCCTTCAAGACTTCCTTACCCACAAGAAGTCTAAAACTACTGCCGTCGCAGCACCCGCCAAACCTGGTAGTCCCGCTGCTGCTAAGGGGAAATAAGTAGTGATTATTGAGGATCCTACTAAGGGAATAGCTGTCCCACCACATGTATTTGAAATCGAATCAAGTTCAAGGACTGTACCGCTGACCCGAACTCAAACGAGGAACCGTAACAAAAAAGTTCGGAGGGCCATTAAAGCCCAGGTTCCCAAGGAGACACCCATTGAGGAGGAGCCTCATCAAGATGAAGAAGTGTTACCGAAAATTTATCCACTCATATGGAGGAGTAGATTCCATCCTCTGACGGATACCGATGGATATGAGAGCATCCGAAGAATCACTGCCGCATTACCACCACTTCATGATCATATTGATGAGAGAAAGAAGTTCACTCTTATCACCCGAGTTAGTGCCGTTTTCAAAAGGCTAGCTACCAAAGAAGGATGTTCAGTTAGTGAGTTACTTAAATGAGTGGGAGATGCAACTTTCCCTCCCGCGAAGAAAAAAATTTTGAAGGGCATCAAGTCCGCCAGACAATCTCACAAGACAACTAGAGTGCCACCTACTCGCATCCCCGTTTGCTTCCATTTAAGAAAGAGAGTGGATACCACAGTGGTTACTACTGATTACATTGCCACCAGGACTGTAGGCTGTCGATCGGTTAAGTCAAGACCGGGTCTGAAGATCTTACCCGTCACCCGTTATAGAGACATTCCTACAATCCCAAAGGCAAAGACAAGGCGATTACTTGGAACTGTAGCCGGTCTACAACATGGGGAGCATAATTTTCCTCAACATATCAATATTTCTACTAATATGCTCTGTCTTGAGACATCATCGTCAAAAAGGAAAAAGGTATGGATACCCAAGGTCGCCGATCCAATACAGTCCGGTGAACCTGCGGGACAGGAAGTTAAACTAGTATCTTAAATATCTGACATCGTCGTGACAATAGACAACAAGATGGAAGAACAAGTAGAGGATGTCCATCAGGGTCCTCCAGATCTTAAAGAAATCAAGGAATCGATAATTGAAGAGAAAGTTGAGAAACTCAGGATTGAAATTTCTGAGTTAGCTCAAGAACACGAAGTTAAGTCGATAGCGATAGTGAAAATTTTGATTACAATGATTACTTGTAGGAGTATTTCATTGATGTCCATGTGATCGAAACAAAAGCCACCACATCTACTTGCGAGGCTCAACCTCACACTGAAGAGAACGTCGTAGATGAGCTGCATAGGGTTGTCCTCCTAAAGGATGAGCAAGTTAGTTTACTGAAGAAAAGAATAGATGAGATGACTGCAGCTATGATCGTCATGGCCACCATTCAGAGCCAATCACAAGCTCCGCAATTGGCTTCTTCAGAAATAAATCAGCTTGAAATCATACACATCACAAATGAAAGAAGAGAGGTTACTTCTGCAAACAAAGATGAGCAACCGAAGAAAGACTCACCATCAAGTGCCATGCCAGAAAATGAATTCAAGCAAATGGTTAAACAAATGCGGGATGCCTTAACCCAATCTAAAGGTGGTGCATTGGTTCTAAAATGTAGACCTTACCCGGAGGAATTCGATGTCGTGCCTTTCCCCAAGGGTTTTGTGGCCCCAAACTTCAAGATATTCGATGGGACTGGAAATCCCAGACAACATATAGCACATTTCCGAGTCAGCTGTGGCAACACAAGAAATAGTGAAGCTCTACTCTTCCAGTAGTTCGTCAGCAGCTTGTCAGAAATTGCTTTTGACTGGTACGTTGACTTGCCTAACAGATTAGTTAAAACATTTTCTAAATTAGAATAGTTAATTCTGAAAAGATTTGCCAGGGTGCAGCATCATGTGTCTATTGGAGAGTTCATGATGGAAAAAAAAAAGCCTAGCAAAACTTTGGTAGACTATATTTTGAGGTGGACAAACCTTAGCATGAAATGTGAACCTCGGCTACAGGAACATCATGCGATCGAAATTTTACTCAAGAGCATTCATGGGCCAGTAGCTTTCATGCTCAAGGGACTCATCATCAAATCCTTCGAGAAGCTACTCAATAAAGCCAGCTATCTTCAAGAAGAAATTAAGCACATGGAGCCATGCGAGAAGGCTAGTGTGACCAGAGTGTTCAAAAATAAATCAGAAGTAGTAGTGACCGTCGATAAAGGAAAGTAGTCGATAAAGACATATTCTAAAGAGCATTGTCAATCTTCGTCACAATACTCTCAGAAATAGAATAATCAATCCAACCAGCGGCTACCTCAAGAGGGATCACCTCGAACAGGAGATAAGAAAATGTCCCTGTTACAACAACGTAAAATGGTGATTCTCTTAAAGATGAAGTTATACCTAAAATATTCAGAAGTCTGATGAAGAAGCCAGAGTTCAAACTATCAGATCCAAAGAAGCCCAAAGTGGTGGATAAGAAGAACGAACCAAATTATTGCCCATACCACCGGTTGCTGGGGCACACTATAGAAAAATGCTTCGTCTTTAAAGACTGGCTCGAGAGGAACCTTAAAGAAGAGAACATAACAATCTTGAAAGAATATTTAAAAGAACCTAAAAAAGGTTCCATAAATATGATTTCGGCCGAGCCAATTGCTCCAATCGATCCGTATACTGGAACAGATGGATGGAGTACAACTTGGGATGAACTCAACAAGGTACTTAATCAAATACAAGATCCATCAAAACGATCTTCTACGTGTACCAGAGATGAAGAATGGAATGAGGTCTAGAGCAAATTGTCCAAGAAAATACCGAACAAAATCCAGTCTGCATCAAGACAAGCCTCCATTCAGAGTCTGCAGCATACCAAGCCCGAGATGAAGATTTTACCAAGAGATTCGTCATCGTCAAAGACAAAGAAGAAGAAGAAAAGCGTCACTACAAAGATTGATAGTATGGGGGGTAGGATAAGGGCTGCCTCTACTAGATTGGTTGTCTTAGAATCGGGAAAGAAAATCCTCGAACCTTTGACTTTGTATGATTATCTTTTTGTCCCTCCGGGGTCTTATGAATATAATAATTGTGATTTCGTTTATGGTTTAACTATTTTTGGTGATAACGTAACTGATTATGACCAATCTAGGTTAGATGTCGATCCCCAAAATGATCCTCAAATTGTACCAAAGTCTGATGAACTCGTTGTCAAGTCCAAAGAAAACATCAATGACACCGCTTAAGACAGCACCGATAACAAGGAGCCAATTCTCAAGAATCACGGTACACCGCTTACCATCGACATAGATCTTTCCGACAAAGAGGAAGAGACACCAGAAG
Organism: Phalaenopsis hybrid cultivar; assembly: GCA_002079205.1. NCBI lineage: Eukaryota > Viridiplantae > Streptophyta > Magnoliopsida > Asparagales > Orchidaceae > Phalaenopsis > Phalaenopsis hybrid cultivar. Next base: position 245,983 of record JXCR01135680.1, on the reverse strand, counting down.
ATTCAATAATGATATCTTGAAAAGAAGAAATCACAGTAGTTAACTTAAGGAGCAAAAAAGTGTTACCACCAAGAACAGCTCCAAAAGATAAAGCAAAGCAGATAATGACTCGAGAAGAGATACCCCCACCTCCACCAGTGGAAGAACCACATAATCAAGACAAAATTGGAGGATCATACAAAGTAGACTACAACATGCTAGCTCATCTTAGGAAGTTGCCGACCCGATTAAGCATCTACAACACTCTAATCCTATCAAAGGAGATGAGAGAGTCTCTGGTTACAACTTTGCTTGACCCAAAAATTTGCTTAGCTCAATTTGCCAGCACATTCTCAGATGAGGTTTGTTCGTTAAAAGAACAACCTAGGGTAACCTTCACAGATGAAGACTTACTACTCGGTACCGCCGACCACAATCGTCCACTCTACATCTCCGTCAACATCGGCAGATTTGTGTTGTCCAGTGTATTAGTAGATCCTCGAGCATCTCTTAACTTGATGAGCCTACGAACATTGGCCTATTTGGATATTGAAGCTCAAGAGCTTACGACCAATAAAATGATGTTAAGAGGATTCATCCAAAAGGGAGAAAGAGCCCTTGGATCAATTACATTACTTATGAAGGTTGGAGAACTCGTGACAACCACTAAATTTCATATCATCGACACCGAGACCTCTTTTAATGCTTCACTGGTTCGACCATGGATTCATGAGCACAACATGGTTCCATCATCTCTACACCAGTGCATCAAATACCATAAAGATAGTCAAGAAAATTGCATCAAATAAGACCTACAACCATTTTCAATGCATGAAGTTGGTATCCATGAAGATACTGCCTACTACGCGCCTCCAAAGAAAACTGTCTTCTCTCACAAAATTGTCACAATAAAAGATGAAGATTCAAAAGAATTACAAAGAGGAGGCCATTCAACTCCGCTTCAGCGATCTTCCACCACTCCCTTACAACGAGTTGGTGAAAATTATTTTAGTTCGCGCACCCGAGGTCGAGGCCGGGGACGTGGACGAGGAGGGATCAATTTAATTGTTGAACGTACTAGGCCAACTATCAGCGTTGGTGATGAAGGCAGTTCTGAAGATAAGATAATGATGACAAGATGAAACAGTCCTCAGTATGAGATATCCTTATAAGATATAGAAGAAAATGAATATGAAACAATGTATGATAAGATAAACCACTATGTGAATGCTATGACCCTTACTCCGATTCTCCCTCAAAAGGTCGAGAGTTTAGAGGTCAAGAAAGTCTGTAGTGTTAGTTCAAAGTCGGTCAAATTTTACCGTGCTTCTACCTTTATTGAGCTTGAAAAACATGTAAATTTGGATGATGATTCTATTAAATTAATGGAATTGTCTTTTGGTTACTTCTCGCCTTGTGTTCAAAAGTTAATTCAACAGGGACACTTACCAAACAAATGCCAAAAGATAAATTTCAACTTTTTGAAAAACTATGGAATGGTAAAAGTCAAACTCCAAATTCAAAAGAGGGTCTCGGATTTGGTACAGTCTGACCAGTTGATGATTCTGATTTTTGCATGGTTGTTACTAATGAGTCAGAAGAGGATTGCCTCGATATAGAGGATGACTCTACTAATCAACCAATAGAAGATGCTCCACCAAAATTTGACAAGGAAATTAAATCTACTGTGGATGAATTAAAAGAGATTAACCTCAGGACTGAAGAACAACCCTGACCTACATTTATAAGTTCTCTACTTAATGACAAAGAATCTGCAGAATTGATCAAACTATTAACAAAATTCAAAGATTGCTTTGCATGGAGCTACGATGAAATGTCAGGACTGTCAACAGAGGTTGCAATTCATAAACTTGGGGTGGACAAGAATATAACCCCAGTAAAACAAGCTCCCAGGAGAATGCACCTCAAAATAGAACAACAAGTCATTGCCAAGGTGAAGAAATTAATAGACGACAACTTTGTAAAAAAAGAGAAGTACCCCATATGGTTGGCTAATATTGTACCTTCTATGAAGAAAAATGGATAGATCCGTGTTTGTGTCGACTTCTGAGAATTCAACAAGGCATGTCCAAAAGACAAGTTTCCACTACCCATGTCAGAGGTGATGGTGGATATCGCTTCAACACATGAAATTTTCTCCTTCATGGACGGATCGTCGAGATATAACCAAATCAAGATGGCTCTCGAGGATGCAGCAGTTACAACATTCAAAACACCGATTGGAATTTTCTGCTACACAGTGATGTCGTTCGGCCTAAAGATCGCTAGAGAAACATATCAGCGCGCAATGACGAAGATTTTTCATGACCTCATTCACAACCAAGTAGAAAGCTACGTGGATGATTTGGTGATCAAAAGTAAATGAAAAATAGACCATTTGTATGATTTGAGGATTGTGTTTGAATGGTTACGGCACTATGACCTTAAAATGATTCCCTTAAAATGCGCCTTTGGCATTACCTTAGGGAAATTCCTGAGATTTGTTGTCCGTCATCGGGAAATTGAGATCGACCCGAATAAAATTAAAGCTATCTTGGAAATGCCTCCTCCTAAAACTTTGAAACAACTACGTTCCTTCCAGGGGAAGTTGGCATATCTGAGACGCTTTATTTCTAATCTCTCAGGTAGGTGTCATCCTTTGTCGGCATTATTTAAAAAGGAAGCCAAATTTATTTTGGAAGAAAAATACCAGTAGACTTTCGAGAACGTTAAACAATATCTAATGAGACCTCCTGTCTTGGCAGCCCCTATCCCAGGGAAACCGTTGATACTTTATACCGCGGCTTTAGATGACTCTCTCAGAGTCCTTATAACCCAAGTCAATGATGAGGGTAATGAAAATGCACTCTACTACTTGAGTCGTCGTCTAATACCAATGGAGATAAGGTATCCAACTATCGAGAAGCATTGTCTGGCGTTAATTTTTGCCGCTGAAAAGCTTAGACATTACATGCTTTCTCAGAAGATTACCCTAATCTCGAAAGTTAATCCATTGCAATAGCTGATGACCCAACCAACACTCTTTGAAAATCAAGCAAGATGGTCAATAATCTTATTGCAGTTTGATATAACCTTTATTCCTCTATGTGCTATCAAGGGACAGATACTAGAAGACTTTCTCACTGCACACCCACTGTCAGTTGGGTCCTCTCTCAATGATGAGTTATCAGGTGAGCAAATACTACAAACGGAATTCTCCAGTGCACAACACTGGGAGATGTACTTCGACGATGCTTCTTCAGCAAAATTAGACAAAGGAGCAGACAAATGATCAGACATAGTTATATCAGAAAAAGCAGGGATTGATTTGATCTTTATCACACCAGATAAGGGTATGTTGTGGTTCTCATACCACCTGATAGAGCCATGCACCAATAATGAAGTAGAATATGAAGCTTTAACCACCAGGTTGGAAGTGGAAATCTTAATGGATATAACAAATGTTGTCATATATGGCGACTCCCAACTCGTCATCCAGCAAGTCGCCGGACAATACAAAATTCTGAAACCAAGGTTAGCAGATTACCATCAGTACACGATGAAGCTCTTGGAGCAGATTCCTGATGTGAATTTCTACCTGATTCCTAGGGGAGATAATGCCCATGCTGACGCTCTAGCAAAACTTGCTAACGAAATGGCATGTCCCCCGGAGGATTCCATTAAAGTCACAGTGCAAGGAAGACGAGTATTGTCTCTGATCGACTTCAAAACTCTACACAAGCTTTGAAAAGAAGAAGCAATAAATACAGTTGCAGACATCAACAAAGATTGGCGCAAGCCATTAATAGAATATTTGCATGCTGGAAAGCTGTCAGAAGACAAGTCTGAGGCACACCACATCACAAGAAGGGCCGTGTCTTACGCCCATGATGGGAAACATTCTCTACAGAAGATCATTCGACTAGATGTGATTACGGTGTTTGAACAAAGCAGAAGCACATAATATTATCAAAGAGGTACACGCCGAATTGTGTGGCGCTCACCGGTCAGGGCCAAACATGAAAATGAAGATCAAAAGACTCGGGTATTATTGGTCAACAATGATTTCTGATTGCATGGATATAGTCAGAAAATGTCACTAATGCCAAGTGCATGGGGTGGTCTTACACCAGCCTCGGAATGTGCTACACCCAACTGTTGCCTCGTGGCCATTTGAGTGTTGGGGCATGGACATAATAGGTCTGATAAACCCTCACATCTTCCAAACTATTTTTGTGATTGTTTCACACGAATGTAAACCCTAACAAAGAAAAATTGGTAGAATGAAACTCTTAAAACATTTCTCCTCAAAACTAAAGCCAAACATTATGATAGATTGGGAAGTCACCGAGGTTCTCCTCTAGATCTATGACATCCCCTAGTTCTTCCTCCTTTGGAATTTACAACAAAATGTTCCAAATTTGAGCCAATCCTCTTTCACGCCTCTGCATCTGATCTCTTTAAAAAGTCTTACCCTCTGAAACTTCTTAAAGATAATATTTCCTGATTTTTTTTGACAATCTTCTCACGTGACTTTGGTCATTTAAGATGTAATTAACTATAGGGGCTTGCCCTTATAGGAAGCATGACTGAACCTAACTTATTATAAACCATATTTAATCTTTTATATTAAATAGGTGAACTTGTCGGCAAATACAAAGGTTTCACAGATGAAACGATGTCATATATTCCTTAGCTTATTTGATCGAGCCTAATCCTGAAGTCTTGTGTTTATCCTTCGGGATAAATATAGGATTTGAGGTACAACACTTTTTCATTTAAACTATGAAAAATATGAGATTAGTTTGATTTCATATTTTTCTAAAACTAAATATATATGTAAATTAAAATGTCCTTCGAAGCGGGTGATGGGATTTCGATTCCGGTGACCGACAACTTCTTATGGGAAACTCTCCAACCAAAAATAGCGCCAACAAGAATATAATGCAATAATTCAAAAGAAGCTTCCACAAAAACTTGAAGACCCTGGTAGTTTTACTATACCCTACACGATTCAAAATAATTTTTTAAGAAAGCCTTACGTGATTGAGGAGCAAGCATTAATCTCTGGGGAGTAAATTTTTCTTCTCTGTGGATTTCATAGTGCTAGACATGGAAGAAGATAAAGAAATTCATATTATTTTTGGGAGACCTTTCCTTGCAACTAGGAATGTTATGATTGATTTGCAAAAAAGAGAGTTAACCATGAGCATTAATGACCAGGAAATAATGTTTATTGTGCTGAATTCAATGAGGTATCCTAATAAAGAAAAAGATAGTAAATCTTATAGAATGGATATTATTGATTATATGATTGCTAAATAGTAAATGTTATAGAATGGATAATATTGATTATATGATCACTAAACATTACAAAGAAAGATGTGAAGTCATTTATAAGCAAAAAAATGAAGTTATATTAGATTAAGAAGAATTGAAAAGTGAAACTAAAAAATGATTTTGAAGAAAAAATCATTAGAGATAAATGCTGAGGATACTAATTTTGTTCAGAAAAATTTTAAAGATTTTTTATTCTACTGAAAAATTATAAATCTCTAATACCTTCAGATGAAAAACTTACTCAAATTGAGATGAAAGTACTTCCTACACATTTAAAGTATGCATTTCTAGGAAGTTCATCAACTTTACTTGTAATAATATCCTCATATTTAATGAAAGATTTGGAAGAAAAATAATTGGAGACATTAAAAATTTGTAAAAAAGCCTTTAGATGGACATTAACTAATTTTAAAGGAATCAATCCTTCAATCTGTATGCTAAGAATTTTAATAGAAGATAATCATGAACCTAGGGTTGATCCTCAATGATTATTAAACCCATAATGAAAGAAGTGGCAAAGAAAGAAATTCTAAAGTGGTTAGATGCCAGAATTATTTATCCTTTTTTTTATAGTAGATGGGTTAGTCTTATTCACTGTGTTCCTAAGAAAGGAGGAGTGACAATAGTCGTTAATGAAAAAAATGGATTAATATAAACAAGAAATGTAACTTGATGACGTATTTATATTGATTATGGAAAATTAAACCTTGCCACTAGAAAGGATCACTTTCCTTTACCCTTCTTTGATAAAATGTTGTATAGATTAGGTGGGAATCGTTATTTCTGCTTTTTGGATGGATGCTTTGGTTACCTTCAAATATTTATTACTCCAAAAGGTCAAGAAAAAACTACAATTACAAGTCCTTATGGGATTTTTGCTTTTCAAAGAATGTCTTTTGGTTTATGTGATGCACCTGCAACTTTCCCAAGGTGTATGATGTCTATTTTTTGTGACCTAATCAAGAAAGAAATTGAATTTTTTATGGATAATTTCTTAATTTTTGGAACCTTTTTTAATTCATGTTTAGATCATTTAGAAAAGGTTTTAAATTGTTGTGAAGAAAGAAATTTAGTCCTCAAATGGGAAAAATGTCAATTTGTGGTCACATGAGACATAAAATTTCTAAAAATGGCATGGAAATTGATCCAACAAAAATTTAAGTTATTGTTGAATTACAATTTGATCCTGATTTTATATGATAGTGCGATGTATGCGGTTATAATCTTAATTTTCCTTACTTATATTTCTTACTTTGCAATGGTGCTAAGAACTTGACTTCAAGGCAATTAAGAATGTAATTACTATAATTAAATATAGGATACTACACAAGTATATCTATCATTATCAAGTAATATAGGACTTTTTTATTACGCCCATAATATCGAACCAACATAAAAAAATTCAAACTTTAAATAAGTTAGAAGAATTTAGATAACAAATTCTCTTTTGCAAAATATTCTTACTCAAGCTATAGATTCTATATTAGGAATGAAAGTTTGATTCTTTTTGATAATTTTTTATGATTGAAAATATTGTGAACAACTAACTAAATTTAACTAGATATTTGTAAGATGAAGGCAATATAAATAAAATATTTTTTTCCTTATCATGAATCAGTAACAAGTATAGGAATTTTATTATGGAAGTATTCAAATTGTGTTTTGCCAAATAAATGAAATAATATTCTTTAGCTTACTAAAGATTCTATAAAAAATATTGGCTAATTCAATGTTTGAATAGTTTTGAAGACTGGCTAGATAGGGAAGATACTAGCTCGCACTCTAGAGTTCCCTCTTCTCCCTCCACCTAAGGGTTAACATCTCGTAATAAAACCTAAAACTACAAAACATATTGGTGGCTTTAGCCTATCACTCTAAAGTCATCTAATTCTACACCCTTCCAAGTTTATTTTCTTATTTATTTGCAGTCAACCACATAAAATACATTCTCATCCATACAATGTCATGTGATTTTTGTCAATAGTTGACTAAGACAATACCATTACGAATCTTACATGTTCTCACAACAAATATTAACATCTTAATTGGCCAAATTAAAAATTAAATGAAGTAAAAGGTTTAAAATCATCACAACTTATTCCAACTATAAATATTAATACTTCCCACATATTCCATCAAATACTTAATCACTTATCATTTTAAGTAAAAAGATAAAGAAAACTACTCAAAATTCATGGAGAAAACACAACCATACTTAAGTTTAAAAGTAGAAATCATGCAAATAAATAAGAAGTCTAAATTAAAACCAAATGTATGCATAAAGATAAAAACTTATCTCAAATCCTCTCCACCAAACTTTTGAAGTTCCTTTGAATCTCTTCTCTTCCTTTCTCTTGCAACACTCTCTGCTCACATACTACAACTCCTCTCTTTATCATTCTAATAAAATATCCTAATTTATATATGATAAAGGCATCAGTGGCATGACTATGGGGGCTTAGGAGTCTCTCTAGGGCACTTGGGAAAATGTAGGAGAGAGAGGTTTTCCAATCCAATCCATGTCTTCTTTTTTAATTTTTCAAAAGGTGATTTGGTGTCTCTTCAAAATGTGCCCACATTTATTGAATCTTCCAAGAGTTTCTTCTTTCCAAATGCCATATGAATGTATTTTTGTGTCCATTAATTATATCCAATGTTTTCACCAAGAGTTACTTCAAACCTCTCTTCAAAAATTCGTCCAAATTCATTGAATCATCAAGTAACTATCTCTGGTGCATAAGCGCGAGGTAAGTGGCGCTTAGGTGGCCATTCTCGGCTTTTCTGGCTTTGAAGCTCCAGTTCTGGGTGCTTAGGCACAGCAGTACTTTTGCAGACCTTCTTCATTTTTTGCTCCAAATTTGATCCTTTTTCACAGTTTTCACCAATTTTTATCCATTTGATTGTACCTGAAAGAAAAACACACAAATACCTTCCATTAAAGTGGAATATCCTCAAAAATAGGTATAAAAATGTGTACATAAATGCTATATATTTTAGGTGTATCAAAATCCCTCAAATTTAAAATGTTGTCCTCAAGTGATGCTCAAATCTTTGAAAATCAAAATAAGTAGATTATGTAAATGAGTTTTATTAGGATATTCTATGATTTTGATCTAAAAATATAGTAATCCAATTTAGAAAAGGCTTTAGTACATAAGACCAAATTAGAGTTTCAAAATCTTTAATTTATAGAAGTCTGAAAATATGAGTTCCTATCTAGTTCAGAAATATTTGAAAATTCTCTAATTATAGAATTTAAGCATTCTATTTTTTCCACTTAAATTTTTTTATTAAAAATAATTATACTTATTATATTATATCCCTAAGCTTAAGAGTTTCTCAAGTTTTATACTTTAAAAAGATCAAAAGTGGAAATCCTCAAGCTTCTCCTCCCTATTTCAACTTTCTTTTTCTTTTTGTTCATTTTTCTTTTTCTTTTTTAGGTGAGGATTACTAGATCTGGATAGGCCTTTCATGAATTCGAATTCCACTCCTCCTTTCTTAAAGCAAAGTTTTGATATATATTCTTTACTTAAAAATATAATAATAGTTTTGAAAATTATTTTTACTAAAAGAAATTTAAGTATTGAAAATAAAAGTCTAACCCTTCTATATTTTTCAAAAATACAATTTCTCCTACTAAAGATAGTGACACAATATTTATCATTTCCACATTACAAATTTTTAACTTTAAGTTTTTCTTCATTACTATAAGTTTCAACTAAATTCTCTCACTCATTTCTATATTCAAAATTTTACTTCCCTAATATAACTTCATATACATAATCATATTTTTAAGTCAAAATCAAATTTATTTGTAGCACATTTGAGAACAAATAAAATTAAAGTTTTAGAAATTATTTTTAATCCCCCCAAACTTAAATTTTTAATAAGATAAAACATTTTAGCATCATATTTATACATAAGCAGGAATGAAAAATAAAAATAACTTGATTACATTGATTTTTACATCCTAAATATACTAGTACAAAAATAAAAAATAGGAGTAAAAATTATTTTATCAAGTTTTAACTTAGCTTAACATATTAAGATTCATTAGATTTCTATGCAGTGAAGGATAATTTAAAAGAAAACAAACACACTAACATAAATTTACATCTGTAACATAAATGTTGACCTCACTTTTGGTTGAGGTATTGTCTTTCCTCTTTAGTAGCCGAAGGTATAGCCATAGGACTTTCCTGTTGACTATTCCTAGAGGACTGTAAAGGAACCCTCACCATTAGAAATTCTAAACTCTTCTTTGCTCAACTTGAAGTTTCACATGTTGGTCCTAGACTCTAGCACTTAGTAAGTGGGGTTAGTATGAAGGAGCTCAAGAGAAGTTCCCCATAGAATGGCCAAGCCTTAGGACTAACCCTAGGTGGTCTGGTCTTGGTTAAACTAACTTGCACCACTACAATTTCTCACACACCCCAAACCCTAGGACCCCTTGATTTAGTCTCGTGACTCCTTTTGAAAAGCTCATATGGATGGACCCAAACCCTTAGCCTTTGGTTAGCAGAGTTAGGACTAGCATATTGAAAATCCAAAATGTGTCCTAATGTGACTCCTATCAGTTTGACATTGTTTCATGGCTTACTTGTCCATTTTAGCTCAAACTTCCACCAAATTATCAAAATACCCCTACAACCCTATATTTTGCAAAAAAATCCTAAAACTCCCTAAATTCTCAAAATCTTTTTTAAAATCATCTCAAATCATTCTCTACTACCCAAATTTACCAAAATTCATCAAAATCCCAAAATTCCCAAAATACACCAAAATTGTCCAAAATTACCAAAAAAGTTCCAAAATTCCCAAAAATTCCAAAATCAATTTTAACCACTGACCAAAAGCCCCAAATTGCCCTTAAAGGCCCAAATTCCCCAAATTAGCCCCAACGACAACCAAATTGATTTCAACCTTCTCCAATTTGAATCTCAAATTCTTTATGATATCTCCCTAGACTAAATTCAACATTTAACTGACCCAAATTTTAATCCAACTCCAATCCAAACTCAAGCCCACCACATTTAATTCCAAAGGCCCAAAGTTCAACTAAAAGTCCACATGACAATTTTTTCTCATCATCATCCATTTTATTAAAATCATTCCTTAAGTTACAAATTCATGATTAAATATTTCCATATTAATCCTTATGACAAATTCAATACCCCATAAAATTACAAAAATCCCCTTTTCTTGCAAATTGACCAAGCCAAGGACAAGCCGTGAAGCCATCTTCAAGCTATAGGTAAGCCATATGAGCTTTTGCCACCTCACTAATCTATTATTGGAAAAAGGAGGAGCCAGTTTCAAGCCTCCTTAAAAAAAAATTTAACCACTTTAATGACACACTCCAACTCATGCTTAGCCAAATCCCTTGGATGGAGACCTCTCCACACCATTTCATTTGGCTCACCTGACTTTGGTCAGCCATAGGAAGCCACCCAACTCCATTCCAATGGGGCTAGAACCATTTTTGAACAAACCTAGCCCAAAGCCCCTTCTATTTCAATTAATCACCTTTACACATGTCAACTTCAAATTGACTGCACCACAACCAGGCCCTGACTTCCCTAGACCATATTGTGACCTGAACCTTGCCGGCCGACAACCTTAGCTACCAAAAAACCCAAACTGAAGAGCTCCACCTTGAATAAAAATTAAAAATTGAACCCACCTTATGTTCCCCAGTCCAATTAGGCACTTGCGCACTTATTTCCTCCACCTAAGCACTACTCTACTCCCATTGGTCAGCCATGGAAACCACCACATTCTCCTCTATTTAAACCCCACTCCTCATGATCAAACAAGAAGAAGCACAATTACCTTGAGGAGACTCTGCCAAATTGATTCCACAGCCTCCTCTAGCCTTCCTAAGCTCAACCCAACCTCTGTCATGCTCTTTCTTCTATTAACTGAAGCCAATTTCTTAACACTAATTTGAGCTCAAAACAGGACACCTCTGAAAACTCCACCAAATTCAAATTAACTTCACCCACACCATCCTCAGAGCCAAAGAAGATGTTCCCATAGAGAAGCCCCACCACCAGACAACCCTAGTATAAACTTTGATCAACACCTCAAATTAGCCTTAATTTATTTCATACCTAGGTAATTCACCATAGACCTAGGCTTCATCTAAGAGCTTCATGGACTTAACTTAAGCTTCTAGAAGCACTAAATCGAGGCCACACCTCTTGGACAAAGGTATTGAATTCTCCCCTAAAATGGAGCCTATTTTGATTCTCCATGCTTATAGAATCGATTTAGGATTTGATTAACCGTATAGATGTGTTCTCTTAGTCTGGACGCTTCTATAAAAACAAACCCAAAGAGATTTATCTCAGTATTGAAGGAGAAATTAGGGTTAGAAAGTGCACGGTTCACGGGTTGGTGGACTTGCGGATGAAGGATAGAAGCTGTTGGATTGCGCTTGTATCAGACAGACGGACAAAATAACATCGAACAAGCTCTTGTAGCATGAACAGCGGGCTGAGTTAGCGCTGACTCGGATGGCAGCACCAATCTAGAAAACGTTGCGTGGAAACTTTGTAGATGCCAAAGATTGCGTGGCGCCGCGTGGTTTAAATAGAAAATTAAAAATTTATTGAATTAAATAAATGCCAAGACTTTGAAAATCCATATTTTTTCATTAAAAAAATTAGAAAAAATAAATTAAAAATACCCTCTTGCTTAGTGAACAGAGGAGAATAACGTGGAAATGGCTTCATGTTTGTTTAATGCATGTGTGATTTTTAATTAATTAAATATTGTGTTTCTTATTTGTATTATCCTAAACAAATAATAAAGCAAAATATGAAGCGTTGATCATTGGATTGGAATTGACAATCTCAATGGATGTAACAAATATCGTCATCTATGGCAACTCACAACTCGTTATCCAACAAGTGGTCGGATAGTATAAAATTTTGAAACCAAGACTAGCAGAATACCACTGGCGCACAATGAAGCTGTTAGAGCAGATTTCTAATGTGACTATATACCGGATTCCTCAGGGAGATAACGCCCAGACTGACGCATTAGCGAAACTTGCTAAGGAAATGGTGTGTCCATCGGAGGATTCCATCAACGTTATAGTACAAGGATGTTAGATTCTATCTCAAAATGACCTCCACAATTTGCAGAAGCTCGAGAAAGAAGAATGGATGATGATTACAGTTGCTGATATTAGTGAAGATTGGCGTAAGTCATTAATAGAATATTTGCAAACTGGATAGCTGCCAAAGGACAAGTCTGAGACATATCACATCACTAGAAGAGCTATGTCATATTCTCTAGTAGGTGATGTCCTCTACAGGAGATTTTTCAATCATATGTGGCTGAGATGTCTATGCTGTGCCAAAGCATAGAATAGTGTTAAATAAGTACATGTCACATTGTGTGTAGCTCACTAATCAGGGCCAAAAATGAAAATGAAGATGAAAAGTCTTGGATATTATTGGTCAGCAATGATATTCGATTGCATGGATACAGCTAGAAGGTGTCACCTTTGCTAAGTGCATGGGTGGTCTTACACCAACCACCAAATGTGTTGCACCCAACTGTTGCCTGATGGATAATCAAGGGTTGGGGCAAGGACATACTAGGTCCGATAGATCCTCCATACTCTAAGGAACATAGATTTATTCTTACCTATATGGATTACTTCTTCAAGTGGGCAGAGGTAGTGCCATTTTTAGAGGTACAACATAGGATGCTCTACAATTTTTCAAGAGCCAAGTTATCTATCATTTTGGTGTTCCACGCAGAGTGATTTCTGACAATGAGACGACCTTTAAGAGCACAAAGATCAATAATTTAATCAAACAACATGGGATAACCTGGAGATACTCTACAATTTACTATCCTAGAAAAAATGGCCTGGTCGAGGCCTTTAATAAAACACTTGTGCAAATATTTACCAAAACATTGGACGAAAACAAAAAAGATTGTCATAATAAAGTATTAGAAGCTTTGTTCGCCTATCAGACATTATTCAAGACTCCCACTCGATATACACTCCAAACACTTCTATATGGGTCTGAGGTCGTACTGCCGCTAGAAGTCCAGACACCATCTCTCAGAGTCGCAGTCGCCAACCAAATCACAACAGAAGAAAGTGCAAAACCCAGACTTGAAGAATTAGAAAGTCTCGAGGGAAAATGATTAGAAGCACAACATCATTTGGAGCTCTTGCAAGCACATGACAAATTGGTCCACCCGAGGGCATTCAAAGTTGGTAACCATGTTCTTGTTCTCAAAATAACTATTCTTGCACACCGCATGATAAGTGTAACACTTTAACCAACTTGGGAGGGACCATTTCTCATAGAAAATGTCTATTCAGGAGGATCTTACCAGTTGGTGGATTTCCGAGGTGAAAGACCTATGTTGTTGGTTACTTGCTGATATTTGATGACATACTACATGACGTGACATTGCTTGAAATGAATTCTTGAAAATGTTGCTTGTTCTGGGGTTATTTATTTAGCCAAGCATCTGTGATTGGGTCACAAATTTTAATAAAATTAACCTCAATAAAATAAAAAAGAATTAATTTTCTCATTTTAATTTCCTCCTCTTGTTTTTATATTTGAAATCTCATTAAATTAAATTAAGTTAAGTAAATAAATATTTGCACCTTTATAAATTAAAAATTTTGTTCAATAGTTATTTCATTTTTGTTCTTGTTCGTGTTGAACTTTAGCGCACAGATGTTTTTAAGTCTTTCACAAAAAAATGTTGGGATGAAAGCTGATTTTCACTTTTAGAGATGGCTTGAATCTCGCACTAAATAAAGAAAGGGCAGCTCAGGGTGGCATCGTAGACTTTAACTTAGACTTCGGCCAGGTCAACATGGACTACGAGGGTCCCCTAATGGACATAGTTAGTCGCCAAGAGAAAGAAGGATAACCATCACTGTTAAGGATCGGTACCAAAGAAGACTCTTCACTGAAGAGAAAGAAAGTGATAACTCAACAAGATCTAATGGAATGAACCAGTCATCTACCATCCATGATAACTGCTCCGATGGGGAATCTAGTCAGTGCTAATGAAGAAAGAGTGTCAGATACACCTCTGAGAAGAACACAACGTCGTAATGCCAATTGTTGCAAGCATAGAGCTTTCGTAGGACAGAAGAAAAGACATATGAAAGAAGCAAAAACTACACTTACCCCAATTCCTGAGGGAAAAATTTATGATCCATACATGAGGAAGACTTATACTAGTCCGCCTATTACGGATGATGAGTTCAAGTTTGCTACAAAGAAGATATAATTAGAAATTCCAGATGAACTTTACAAAGGGTGCTTGATGTGCAACATTGAAATCCTAGCACAAGCATCAATAAAAGGAGCGATAGTGGAGTTCCCGAGATGCAATTTCCCCCATTTGGATCACTACAGTTCCTTTGAGGAATATACAGTCGCCAAAACATGGTGCCAGGAGACAGCGTATCCAGACACTGAATCATATATTCCACTGCATACGGAGTCGATTCAGACATGGTTCCCCATAGATATTGAGATAAGGGAGCAGTCTTGACGATCTCAAAGGATTCCTATCACAAATTAGAAAGTATGAAGAGAGTTAAGAAGGAAGCGAGAATTTGAATTATATGATGAAATCCAAGATAAATTTATCAACATTATGGAAGGCCTAGAACTTTTCACAAGAGTTTTCTCCAAAATGATGAAAGAAGTATCCTTGACTATGTATTTGACCTGAGATACAAAGGTCGAGCTGGTCTACTAATGAAGAAAACCTACTCAGAGCCACATAAATGGATGCACGAGAAAGGCAGGATAACCATCTAGTGCGGTTGCTGCTACAAATTTTTTGAAGATAGGAAAGGGAACCTATCGGTTATCCTCAAATATGATGAGGGGGATCCTATACCTTCCGAGATAAAGAGAATGATCCAAAGGATGGTCAGATAGAGTAAGTACCAGCAGACTACATTTTGAATAGTTGCGTAATTAATAATTATGATGAAGGAGATTGTATTATTTCGTACATAGAACACCAAGACTTTGTAAAGCCCTTTTTCACGGTGTCCTTCATGAGTCGAAGTAACATCCTGTTTGGGAAAGAACTTGATGCTGCTGGGTTTGGGGAATTCAGAGGATCGATCGAGATTCCACAACTAGTGGGTTCAGTGCTAATTCTAAAGGGAAATAGAGAAGATCTAGCCAAGAACTGCATTCTGGGAGTACGACACCACAGAGTTTCTGTGACATTCAAAAGAATAAATGATAGTAAAATGTCGCATGGGATCCGTCTGGACCTAGAATTGGAAGAGCTACACTCATATGAGCTATGAGATGATTGTACCTCTAAATACGCTTGAAAGGAATTCTTGTCTTAGAGCGTGGCTTAGTAGGCCAGTGATACACTAAAAATACATGCATATTTAGACCTATATTTTATACTCATTTTTTGTGATATTGCACTTTAAAGGAATATATTTTTCATGTTTTATTGCAGGTTGTTAATTTTTAGGAGTTGAATAAAAAAGGATGTAATTTTGAATTAAAATGGAGTTTTAGAAGTAATGTTCAATGCCGACAGCCCTAGACTGGGTGTCGACGGTGCCATTTGACATAGAGAACAGATTAATTAAATAGTTACTGGTTTCGACGGTGCCATAATGGGTTTTGATGGTGCCAATGTTGGTGTAAGCCTTATTTCTAGAAGATTTGATGAATTTGGACGCTTCTTGAAGAGTTTTTGGATGCACCTATTGGAAAATCGACATTAGGCTCTATTTAGAGCAAAAATTGATCAAAAAATGACTCTCTTCAACCCCTTCACACCCTTCAACTGCTTTCCACTCTCTGCCACACTATTCCACATTCTCTACAGCCACTTAGAGTCCATTAGTTATTTATTTTCTTTATTATTTGGAGTTTTTGTGGTGAGTTTAAGTGTGAATTCCTCTCTAAGAGTGTTGGAGAGGGAGAGAAGTGAGAGATTTCTTCTTCCTACATTTCCTAAGAGAGGCTACAAAGGATTTGCTTTAAGAAAGACTTTCAGATATATATTGTTTATTTATTTTTGTTGTATGAACTTTCTTTTATATATGAAATTTATGTTTTGTAGTATCTTTCTCATGAATTCTGAGTAGTTCCCTTTATCTTTCTCTATACTTTGAGATATGGTGAAATGAAGAGATAATTTGGATGTGCCAATGTTAAAATATAAAATAAATTGTAATGATTTTTCAGCTCTGCTCTTAATTAACTTTTCAATCTGGCGAATTGTATTGTTAAAATATGTTTTGAAACATATGATCTGGGAAATGGAGTATGAGTTCTACAATAGAGTGAGAATCACGTTTAATTCCATGAAGCAGTATTTTGTTCATAGAATTAAGTGGAAATAAATAAAGAAATATACATTGTTGGGAGTAGAATTGGAGATTTTAGGGTGATAGACTAAAATTCCCAATTCAGTCTTAGTATTTAAGAACTAAAGCAAGTGTTAGCCTTTAGGGGAAGGGAAGTGGGAGCTCTGGAGTGAGGGCCAGTATCCTCCTAGCTTAGCCACAGATTTAGGGACTAAACCCGAGATTAGCCAATGATTTTCTATAACACTGAATCAGGGTAGAGAATTAAAATTACTCCTATTTTGCACAATACATTTTTAAACCATTTATCCCATCTCATTTTAGCAAAAACTCATTGTAGTGGCAAAGATACTTTTTCATATTAGAAAACTTTATCACATAAATATAGTTTAGTAGTTGTTATTTTAAACTTTACATTTAAATTTTGCTAGTAGTTAATAATTTAGTTCTGATAGTATCTCAACATTCAAAATTAGTGACAAAAATTTCATTTTATTTTTGTAAATTTCTTAGTTAATTTATCATTTTAAATTTAAACTTTTTTTGTCGGATCGATATTTGGGGCTTAAATAGAAAGTCTTGTATTACTTGATAACGAAATGTATATTTGCGTAGAATCCTCACATTAAGTGCTTAACATTCTTATTCATAAAATACCACATCAAGTTTTTGGCACCGTTGTAAAGTAGAGTCAACTTTATAATTTTTACACAACTATATTTTTGGGATCAAGTTTTTAGCACCGTTACCGGGGAAGACAACGGTAAATTAAATAGATTTGATAAATTAGGAAATTTAGAGATAAAAAAATCAAAAAAATATATAAAATAAAAAATCTAAAAGGAAAAAATAATATATAAATATATATATATTTAAGAGTATTTTTAAGAAATTTTTCTTTGTGTATTATATTTATTTATGCAAAATATTAGAACATAAGGTTTTGTACTTTACGATTTGAAATTAGAACATACTATAGAAAAATTCAAAAACAATAGAAAAGAAATTAAATATTTGAATGAAATGGTGAATAACTTAGATAATCAATTAAATGAAAATCGACAAAGACCTTTAAAAGATTATGTTAATCCTACAGCAATTGAGTTTCACTTAACTATTCAAAATTTTGATGTTGCTGCTAATTCATTTGAGCTTAAACCTGCTATTATACAAATGGTGCAAAATAATCAGTTTGGAGGAACACCTACTGAAGATCCTAACTTACATCTTGCTAATTTTTTTTTAAATATGTGCTACTTTTAAATATGTTGGAGTGTCTAATGATGCTATTAGGCTTAGACTTTTCCTTTTTCATTAAGGGATAAAGCTAAAGCTTGGTTAAAATCATTAGCACTTGAATCTATTAGAACTTGGGGAAAGCTATCATAAAAATTTTTAGCTAAATATTTTCTACCCTCGAAAACTGCTAAGCTTAGAAATGATATTACATTTTTTGGCCAGTTTGAAGGGTAATCGATATATGAAACCTGGGAATGATTTAGGATCTCCTTAGAAAATGTCCACACCATGCTTTACCCTATTGGTTAATAATTCAAACTTTTTACAATGGATTAGTAGGATCACTTAGATCTATTATAGATGTTGCTGAAGGATGATCACTAATGTTAAACCTTTTGATGAAGCATACTCTTTAATAGAAGAAATAACTACTAATAATTTTCAATTGCCCTCTGAATGGGTAAATCCTAAGAGAGTTGCTAGTATTCATGACTTTGATGTAATGTCTACTTTAGCATCTCAAATTGTTGTTATATCAAAAAAGATTGAACAAATTAGAGTGAAATATTCGTAAATGCCACCAATATTAGAGTAAAATTCACTAGGGTAGATAATTGATACTCAATCATCTTATAAAACTTTGAATGCTATAAATAATCAAAATAACAATCCCTATTCTAATTATTATAACCCTGGATGGAGAAATCACCCGAATTTTAGTTGGAATAATTATAATAAATCAATGAACCCCTCAGGAAATTTAAACAACCAAAGAAATCCTAATTATTGACCTTATTATCCTCCTGCATTTAACTCTAACCCTAACCCACATGTTAAGGAAAAGAAGCTGACGATGGAAGAAGTAATGTTGAATATAAAAAATCAAATACAAAATCCAAGGGGCTGCTATTATAAATACTGAAAGTCAATTAGGACATATTGCTACAGCACTTAGTAACATACCTTCAGGAAATCTTTCGAGTACTGTGGAAGTTAATCCAAAAGATCGAAATAAGGAGCAAATTAAAGCTATTCAATTATGAAGTGGAAAAGAAGTCAAAACAATAATACAAAGAGAAACTAAAGTTGATGAGGAGAAGGAAGAGATTGAAAACGACCATAATGAAAATGAACAAATACATGTTCTTTTAGAAAATCACTTCCTACATTTCCTCAACGATTGAAGCAGAAGAAAAAAGACAAACAATTTATAAAATTTATAGAAATCCTTAAAAAGTTAACGATAAACATTCCTTTCATTGAGGCTTTTGAACAAATTACAAGTTATGTGAAATTTAAGAAAGAGATTCTAAACAAGAAAACAAAGTTTGCAAATCATGAGACCGTTGCACTCAGTGAAGCGTGTAGCGCTATTATTCAGAAAGAGGTTCCTGAAAAGTTAAAAGATCCTGATAGTTCTACTATACCTTGTGCAATTGGCGAAAAGTTTTTTGAAAAAGCCTTATGTGATTTAGGAGTGAGTATTAATCTTATGTCTCTATCGATTTTGAAACGTATAGATTTAGGAGAGATTTCTCTACTACTGTAACTCTTCAGTTTGTTGATCGATCAATAACTTATTATAAAGGAATTATAGAAGATGTATTTGTAAAAGTGGATAAAATTATTTTTCCTATAGACTTTATAGTATTAGATGTGGATTAAGATAAAGAAATTTCTATTATTTTTGGGAGACCATTTCTTGCAATAGGGATAGCTGTGATAGATGTGCAAAAAGGAGAATTAATAATGAGAGTTAATGATCAAAAATTAACATTTAATTTTGCAAAAGCTATGAAATATTATGCAATAGAAAAAGATAATGAATGTTTTAGGATGGAAGTTACTGATTATCTGAGTAATGAGTAATTTAAGGAAGTGTTTAAAGAAAAATTAAGGCAAGAAGAATATTGTGAGAATGAGAATGAAATAAAAGAAGAGAATTTAGATTATATTCAAGAAAAATTTGAAACTTTAGATTTGTTGGAAAATGATAATAAAAATCTTATTCCTTTAAGTATTAAACCACCTGAACTTGAACTGAAATTATACCTGTCCATTTAAAATATGTTTTTTTAGGAGATTCATCTACATTGCCTGTTATTGTATTTTCTAAGTTAACTAAAATTCAAGAACAAAAATTAATAGAAATGTTGAAAAGATATAAAAAGGCTCTTGGATGGACTTTAGCAGATATTAAAGGAATTAGTCCTTCAATTTGTATGCACAAAATTCTTTTAGATGAACAATACGAACCTAAAGCTGACGCTCAGAGGAGATTAAACCCAATAATGAAAGAAGTTGTTAAAAAAGAAATCTTAAAATGTTTAGATGATGGAATTATATATCCTATTTCATACAGTGATTGGGTGAGTCAAATTCAATGTGTTCTAAAGAAAGGAGGAGTGAGCACTGAAGTAAATAAGAAAAATAAATTAATTGTAATTAAACAAGTTACTGGTTGGCAAATTTGTATAGACTATAGAAAATTAAACATGGCCACCAGGAAAGATAACTTTCTTTTACCCTTTCTAGACCAAATATTGGATAGATTGGCTAGAAACAAATATTACTACTTTTTAGATGGATATACTAGTATCATCAAATTCCAATTGCTCCTAAGTATTAAAAGAAAATAACATTTACAAGCCCTTATGGAACATTTGCTTTTCGTAGAATGTCTTTTGGACTATGTAATGCACTTGCGACATTTCAAAGATGTATGATGTCAATTTTTAGTAATTAGATTGAACATGAAATGAAAGTATTTATGGATGATTTCTTTGTATTCGGGACTTCATTTGAATCATGTTTAAATAATTTAGAAAAACTTATGGAATTATGTGAAAAAATCAATCTAGTACTAAATTAGGAAAAATGTCAATTTAAGGTTGCATGAGGAATTGTACTTGGGCATAAAATTTCTAAAAATGGCATGGAAGTAGATCCCACAAAAGTTTAATTTATTGAAAAATTACCACCTCTTACTATGATTAGAGGGGTAAGGAGTTTTCTAGGACATGCTGGTTTCTACACGCGTTACATAAATAATTTTTCAAAAATAACTAAGCCATTATGCCAACTTTTAGAAAAAAAATGCAAATTTTGATTTTAATGAGGAATACATAAAAACATTTGAATTATTGAAAGAAAAGGTAATCACTGCACCTATAATAGTTCTACCTGATTGGGAGAAACCATTTGAAATAATGTGCAATGCTAGTGATTATGCTATTGGAGTTGTTTTAGGAAAAATACACAACAAAGTTTGTAAAGTAATATAATATGCTAGTAAAACTCTAAATAATGCTCAAATTAATTACAGTACTACTAAAAGAGGGTTATTAGTTATTATCTATGCCTTTGATAAATTTAGACCTTACTTGATTTGAATCAAATGTATAGCGCATACAGATCATTCTGTTATCAAATACTTGATGCAAAAGAAGGATGTTAAACCAAGATTAATTAGATGGATAGTTCAATTACAAGAGTTCTATTTTATTATAGTTGATGGAAAGGGAAATGATAATCAAATAGCTGATCATTTGTCTAGAATAGAAAAAGAAATATTAACTAATTTAGCAAATGAAATTTTAGAAAATTTCCCTGATGAACAAATATATAATATTAATGAAATGAATATATCGTAGTATGCTGATATAATAAATTATATTGTAAGTGATATTCTACCACTAAATATTAAGAATCAACAATTCAAGAAATTTATATATCATTCAAAATTCTATTTTCTGGATGACCCATATTTACATAAACAATGTAAAGTTCTAACTATTAGGAGGTGTGCACCTTATGAAGAAACTCAACAAATAACTGAAAGATGTCATGATTCTGAATTTGGAGGACATTTTGGAACAAATAAAACTACATATAAAATTTTGCAACCTGGATTTTACTGGCCTACTATTTTTTGAGATGTTAATAAATATATTAAAACATGCGATCGATGTCAGCGAGTAGGAAATATTTCTAGCAGAAATGAAATGTCTCTAAATTACACATTAGAATTTGAAACTTTTGATGTGTGGGGATTAGATTTTATGGGACCATTGTTTCCTTCATTTGGAAAATTATATATATTACTTGATGTTGATTATATGTCCAAATGGATTGAAGATATTATTGTAACTAAATGTGATACTCGGAGTTTTTCTAAATTTTTAAATAAAAATATTTTTACAAGATATGGAATGCCGAGAGTAATTATTATAAATGGAGGATCCCATTTTAGGAATAAGAGAATCGAGAAATTGATTAAAAAATATGATATTATGCATAGATTCTCTACTGTTTATCATCCTTATACTAGCAATCTAGCAAAGATATCAAATCGTGAAATAAAATGAAATTTAGAGAAAGCTATAAATCCCTATAAATTGGATTGGTGTGCTAGATTAGATACTGCATTATGGGCATACAGAACTGCTTTTAAGACTTCTATTAGAATGTCCTCATATAGACTTGGTTTTGGAAAAACATGCCACTTACCTATAGGATTGGAGCATAAATCATTTTGGGCTATTAAGGAATTTAATTTTAATGTAAAAGATGCTGGTGAGAAAAGATTATTGCAACTTAATGAACTTGAGGAGATTAGAAATCAAGCATATGATAATGCAAAAATCTATAAAGAGAAAATGAAAATATGGCATGATCAGAAGATTATTAAGAAGTTTGAACCTGGAAAATAATTTTTATTATGTAATACAAGATTGAGATTATTTCCAGAAAATCTAAAATCTAAATGCTTAGGACCATTTAAAGTGATTAAAGTCTATCATTGTGAAACTATTGTTATTAAAGATCTTAAAACTAGAAAGATATTTAAAGTTAGTGAGCATCGATTGAAACATTATTATGAAGAGCACATGCCACAATTTAAAGAAATTTTGATTTTAAGTCATCCATGATGACATACCATTGTTTAATCAGGTGAGTATTTAAAGTACTTCTAGGTATGGATTTTTCAATAAAAGAAAATTTATCATTTTTGACGCACAGAGATTATACGACAAAGTCATCACAAAGAAGAGACTTATCAAGGAGAGAGGCTTTGTCAATCATGGATTGAGTAATCCAAGTTCATAGATAGAGAAAATAATTATACAGAGATGTTGGGAAGTTCTATGCTACACTACCGCTCCAGTTGTTGTACCAGTAATAAAGGAATTCTATGCTAATTTACATGGAATTACCCAAGAAGTTGTCTTCATTCGAGGTAAGGTTGTACCATTTATTCCAGCTTGAATTAATGATTTGTATATGATAGAAAATGTCCAATTTGTCATTATATGAATTTTATCCCAACGAGAGATATGATGCAAGATGTATATAACTTTCTGACGGATGAAAATGATAATTGGGAAATCAAAGATGAGGGATACGTTTGTTTCTCCACTTCACTGCTTAATCCGATATCAAAACTATGACATTTCTTCATATTTGCAAGATTAAACCCTACCAAGAATATTAGTAGAGTTACAAAAGAAGGTGTCATTTTAAATCATTGAATTCAAATGGAAAAGCTCATTGATGTGGGATCGATTAATTTCAAATCTATTATGGGTATTATTATGAATGGGCCTATATATGGACTGGGCATCCTTCTATAATTTTCTTACTTTGCAGTCAATCTCAAGTGCCATATGAAAGTTGGGAGAAAATTTCATTACGTTCGGAGCCCATGATTCTTATTGATGACAATTATATTGGGAATGGAAATGATGCATTAAATGTTATCTTGGATCATGCATCACATGCTTCAACAACATTAATGCCACAAATAGTTGGAAGTTCAATAGCATTGGAGAAGAAAATCAAGAAAATAAAATAAGAACTTTTGAGTATTATGAATGCAATAATAAATCTTAACTACCTTTTCATCACCTAAATTGGAGGATGAAGGAGAACTTTGATCATAATGGAACACTTGAAGCAGGACTAGTGCAGATATTCAAGAAAAATGGATGGATCGATGAAAATTTGACTGATCAATTCCCGTACTAACCCTTCTACAATTTGTAAGTCCATTACCAGTCTATGGGAGATATTAGAGGAGGAGAAAGTACTAAAGATGAAGCAGAATAATTGAAAAAGTTGGACTCTCTACTATTTTAAAGTAATTATGTTTTTAATGTGATTGTGTGAATTTACTTTACTTTGCTTTAGAACTCTATTAACTTTCATTGTGTGTATATTTTTGTGTCAGTGTTCTAGTGTTGCGGCTTGATTTCAATGCAGAATTATAATTTAGTTGCTTTATGTATGTAAAAGTGTGATTAGAAAAATGTATTTGTAAAAAGTGTATTTTCATTTATAAAAGTTAGTTTGGTGTTGTTTGTGAAAAAGCTTGTTTGTGAATTATTTTACGATGAAAATTAGTGTTCAAAAAGACTAAATAGATTTTGGAGTGAATTGAAAAGAAAGTTGAAAATTGCAAAAACTAAAAAAGTGAATTCTTGGCCACTAGCGCCGGCATGGTCGCTGACAACGCCCTCGACCCTAAAATCCCCAAACCCCTTAAAATTCATGATTTACATAGTAAGAACACCATTTTTACCCTTTTAGTCACCTTCAACCTCTAATTTTTGTACCTAGGGCTTACTATTTCTTGGATTTGAGGCGATTTTAAGGCAAAAGAAGTTTGGATTTCATCTTCTCTAAGTAAGAGCTATACTTTAAACTCAAAATTTTTTATTTTCACTAAGGATTTATCTTACATTGTTAAGATCCAAAATTTGGAATTTTTTTAGAAGATTTTGATAAAATCCTTTATTGAATAACCCTTACTTAGTATATTTAAGTTTCAAACCTTCCACATTGTGGTTTTCAAAATTTTTTGAAATTTATTTGGATTTTATCAAATTTTCTTAGATTACCATGGCACCGAGAATGAGCAAGGGCAAGAGAAAGGTGGATTATGAGGATCAAAAGTTTCTCAACTACAATGCTAGCATTTGTTTCAATAGTCTACTTGCAACTAAGAAAGTAATTTCGGATCGAGGATTTAAAAATCTGGGTGGAGAAGTCGAAAGATTAATCAATGCTTGATAGTGGGAGATTTTTTGTTACTTTATTGTCGAGGCTATTATTGGTATAGTGATGGAGTTCTATGCCAACTTTAAGGAAACTTCTAAAGACTACGTGCTTGTTCGTGGGAAGATGGTGGAATTTACTCCAAGGAGAATTAATGAATTTTATCAATTACAGGATGTGTATAGCTGCCAGTACAAATCATTTTCATCTTTAAATGAGACCTAAGATGAAGTTATTTCTCTTCTTATTGATGGAAGAGGAGCTTGGAAGGTGAAGAATGACGTTAAGATAAACTTCTATCTTTCTATGTTAAATGTAGTATCTAAGGCATGGCTCTACTTTATTTCTGGTAGAATGATACCAACACATCATCATAGTGAGGTTACAAAAAATAGATCCATCAAGAACTTCTGTATCCAGCAGATGAGAAGGATAAATGCAGGCTCTATTTTTTATAGAAACACTCATTCTATTACTTTGGGAGAGACTAATGGCGTTTTAGCACACCCTGCCCTGATCTTCACGCTATGTGAACAAGAAGGGGTAAATTTAATAATGGATGAGGAGAGGATTGAACCTCTAAAACATATTGGGCTTTCCAATATTAAGACTTATGAATCTCATGTTGGATGGAGTTCTAGAAGTAGGAGTTGGGATATTTATTATACTTTAAGTACCCTTACTCTCCAGGGACTTATGGAGCAACTGATGATCCAACAGGCAGATATCATGAGAATGGAAAGTAGAATGGAAAATATGGGGGCCAAAAATGCACAAAATGATGATTTGACAAGGCAGAAGTTTGAATATGATGCTTCTTATGATGATGAGATGGTCAGATAGATGGGGGGTGACCACTCAGTTCAGTTTCCTACTCACCCTATTTTTACCCCATATCAACAACAAAACTTGGATGTGGAAGAAGAAGAAGATGATGATTTGTGATGTTTTAGTTTAATACTTTTTGTTTACTTTATGTTTGGTTGTACTTTATAGTTATTATTGTTTATTTTTAGAGTGTGACACTTCGCTTTATTTTAAATATTATGTTGTATTGTGAAACCATTTTTACATTATAAATCATTTTAGTACTATTGTTAGTTTTTTGTACTTTGTTGAATGTATTTGTAGTTAACTCTTTCTCAGAAAATTTTTGTATGTATTATGTGTTACTTAAAGTTTTAAGTCTTGTAGCTTTTCATATTAGCACCTGAAATATTTTAGAGTTAAGTTTCAATATCAGAACCTTCAGTAGGTAAGTCATTTTTTTATGTATTCCCTTTATTTTTTTCAGTTTTTCATGGTAAATCTTTTAAAAAATTAAATTTAGGGGGAAAGAAAAATTCCTTTTTAAGTAAAAGAAACTTAATTTTATTTATCCTTAATTAGCTATATTTTCAAAATTTTTAAAATTTAACATGACCATTTGTACTAGAGGGTAACTTTACATAACTAAATTTGTATTTCTAAATTTATATAGTAAAATTAACTAAAAATTTTCAATAATAAAGATTAATTTTAAAGATTAAAATATTTGGTATGATAAAATAAGACTACGTTTTTCTATTGTAAAAAAAGAAATTAGTATTTTTGAAGTATTAAAAATCTTAGACATTCAATTAAGAAGAAAAGAATAAAACTTTATGAAAAATCTTTAAAGATAATATAAATTTATAAAGTGAAGGAATGTGAAAAGTTTTTAACTTTCAGAAGAAGATAGTGAACTTCAAAATCATTAAAGGCTATCCAGATATAGTAATCCTCACATAAAAAAAAAGAGAAAAGAAAAAGGATTGAAAATGATCCTAAGAAGAAATGGAAAGAAGAGGAAAGAAAAAAAAAATATGTGAGGAAAAGCTTGATGAGATGCCTAATTAAAAATTGGCTTCACTCGAATCAATTTAAAGAAGAAGGCTTGGCTACATTTTCTAAACTTATATTTCAATGTTAGCATATTTACTAGTAAAGTTTCATGAAGTTCTTTATCGTATGGATATTCGATGTGGCTTTAATATGAATAATTTAAAATTTTCCTTGAAAGGAATAAAGAATAAAAATTATTAAACTTGACTACTAGATATTCTTATATCTTTAGTATTAACTGGAGTTGTTTTACATTTTTCTTAAGTAATTCTATTGTATTTAGTAGACTAAAATATGGAAATCTAGAAGTTAAATTCTTTGCCATGACTCATATTTTATTTATATAGTAAAGGAGTTACTTAAGGACAAGAAGTTTGGGGGATTTTGATAAACTAAAAATACAATCATATTTAGACCTATATTTTACACTCATTTTTGGTGATAAAGGAAGATATTTTTCATGTCTTACTGTAGGTTGTTAATTTTTAGAACTTGAAGCAAAAAGGAAGCAAAAATGATAGAATATTCAGCGCTGATGACGCCATACTAGGCACCGACGATTCCATTTGAGAGATAGCCCAAATTAATTAAATGTCTACTGGCGTCGATGGTGCCATAATGGGCGTCGATGGCGCCAATGTCATTGCAAGCCCTATTTCTAGAAGATTCAACAAATTTGGATGCTTTTTGAAGAGTTTTTTGATGCATCTACTTGAAAACGGACATTAGGCTCTATTTAGAGCAAAAATTGATCAAAAAAATGACTCTCTTTAAACCTTTTGCACCTTTCAACGGCTTTCCACTCTCTTCCACGCTATTCTACAATCCCTACAGCCACTTAAGAGTCCATTAGTCTTTTATTTTCTTTATAGTTTTGAGTTTTTGAGGTGAGTTTAAGTGTGAATTCTTTTCTAAGGGTGTTGTAGAGGGAGAGAAGTGAGAGATTTATTCTTCCTACATTTCTTAAGAGAGGCTACAAAGGATTTGTTTTGAGAAAGTGTTTCAGATAAGTGTTGTTTGTTTATTATTTTTGTATGGACTTTCTTTTATATATAAAATTTGTGTTTTGTTGTACCTTTCTCTTGAAGTCTGAGTAGTTTTCTTTTTCTTTCTCCCTACTCTGAGATATGGATAAATGAAGAGATAATTTGGATGTGCCAATGTTAACATATAAAATAAATTGTGAAAGTTTTTCAACTCTGTTCTTAATTTACTTTTTGATATGGCCAATTGAATTGTTAAAATATGTTGTGAAACATCTGATCCGGAAAATGGATTATGAGTTCTACAATATAGTGAGAATCATATTTAATTCCATGGAAGAGTATTTCATTCATGGAAATAAGTGCAAATAAATAGGGGAAAATACATTTTTGGGTGAAGAATTGGAGATTTTAGGGTGACAAACTAAAATCCCCAATTTGGTCTTTGTGTTTAAGAACTAAAGTGAGTGTTAGATTTTAGGGGAAGGTAAGTGGGAGCTCTGGAGTGAGAGTCAGTATCCTCCTAGCCTAGCCACAGATTTAGGGACTAAACCTAAGATTAGCCAATGATTTTCTATAACACTGAATCAGGGTAGAGAGTTAAAATTGCTCTTATTTGGCACAACACATATTTAAACCATTGATCTCATCTCATTTTACCAACAACTCATTGTAGTGAGAAAGATGCTTTTTCATATTAGAAAACTCCATCACATAAACATAGTTTAATAGTTACTATTTTAAACTTTTCATTTAAATATTGCTAGTAGTTAATAATTTAGTTCTAATAGTATCTGAACATTCAAAATTAGTGACAGTAATTTCATTTTATTTTTGTGAATTTCCTAGTTAATTTATCATTTCAAAATTAAACCTTCCTCATGGGATTGATATTTTGGGCTTAAATAGAAAGTCTTATATTACTTGATAACGATATGTATACTTGCATAGAATCCTTACATTAAATGCTTAACGTTCTTATTCATAAAATACCACATCAAATTTTTTACAACGTTGTAAAGTGGAGTCAACTTTATAATTTTTATAAAAATATATTTTCGAGGATTAGTCAACTTGATCATGAGCTTACCAAAAAGGACAAATAGCCAGTTTTTGTCACTTTTTGTACTGCGTCAGAGCAGCTTATATGATATGTACTCAGCATATGATGTTTCAGACATATTTGACATGTTATCTTTTTTTGATGCTTCATCATGTATTCAGTTTGTAACTCATATTTGAAACAGATTAATGAAATTTCTTCCAAATTTCAATGAATTTGGTAAAATTTCCCTTTTGTGCGAAGGATAAAAAGCCGCAGAACCACACATTGGTACTAAATTATAATGAACAAAGAATAATACAACAAAAATTTGATAATAAAATTTAAATAAAGTTTTTTGAAAAGTAAATCAACCAACAAAATTAAATTTTGAAAAAAAATATTTTGATAATTAAACGAGATAAAGACAACAAGAGAATAAAATGATAAATTTGGTGATTTTCTTCCCTCGAGTTTGTGGCTTCTCAATCCCTGCTTTTGCAGCACAAATGTCTCTGTCTGCATGAATTTGTCATAATATTAACAGAATACTACGCTCGTCACAAAATTATTTGCAATTATCTGCATTCCCAATAAGATGTCATACTCTTCAAATATTCTTAACTTTCGTGGTAGGCATTTGAAGCCCTATTCTCACCTTGACTTTCGGGGTAAGCCTTTGAAGCCCTACTCCCATTTTGACTTTTTGGGTAGGCCTTTGAAACCCTATTCCCATTTTAACTTTAGGGGTAGGCCTTAAAGCCCTTTTCCCTTCTTACCTTAGAGTCAGTACCTAAATTTTGATTCTCATGGATTTCCAGGGTCGGTGCAAGGTCGCCAGATTCCTTTAAATGTCCTAAATTTTCCTTCTTCCTTCACAAAAATTTTCTGCCTCCCATGAAATTCCAGGTTCGGTGCAAGGTCGTCCGATTCCTTTAAATTTTCTAATTTTTTTGCCTTCCTTCCAAGAAATTTTCTGCCTCCAATGAAATTCCAGTGTCGATGCAAGGTCGTTCGATGCCTTTAAATTCTCTAAATTTTTCGCCTTCCTTTTGAGAAATTTTCTGCCTCAATGAAATTCCAGAGTCGGTGCAAGATTGTCCAATTCCTTTAAATTCCCTAAATTTTCTGCCTTCCTTCTGAGAAATTCTCCGCCTCCATGAAATTCCAGGGTAGGTGCAAGGTCTTCCGATTCCTTTCGTTTGACCCATTTAAATTCCTTGAATTTCCCACCTTCCTATCCAAGAAATTTTTCCACACTCATGAAATTATCGGGGTCAGTACTTAAATTATGATTCCCTTCTTTCGAGGTTGATACCTATATTTTAATTCTGATTCTCTTTCCAGGGTCAGTACCTAAATTCTTATTCCCATCCTCTGCAACTATTGAAATCAGAATTAATGTTTTCTAACACCAATTTGAAATTGAATCTTCACTATGACTGTCGTGATCTTTTTTGCAATTCCTTTCCTTATAATCCTCAGCAAGAGTTATGAATCCTTGGTTTCAATAGAATATTCACTTGTCAATTCCCCTGCGTAAATAATTGCCACACAATTCTACTCTTTTTTCTAAGCATGTTGGCTTGGACATCATGTTGGTTTGTTGATCTCTTCAGTCAACGCCAATACGTGCGATGTGCTTGCCCGACACACCACACTTATTGGCGGTCCATTTGCTCACCACACTTTCGATTGAGGTCTAGTCTTTCCTCTTTAGTAGCTTAGGGTCTAGCCATAGGACTTTCATGTTGACTATTCCTAAAAAACTAGGAAAGGAACCCTCACCAAAATCATCCTAAATGTCCCCAAAATTAATTTGAACCACTCCCATGAACCCAATTTGCTAAATTGACCCATTTTGACCAAAAGCCCCAAATTTCCCTTAAATGCCCCAATTCCCCAAATTAGCCCCAATGACAACCAAGTTGATTTCAACCTTCTTTAATTTTAGTTTAAAATTCTTTATGATATCTCGCTACACCAAATTAAACATTTAATTGACCCAAATTTTAGTCCAAATCCAACCCAAAATCAATCCCACCACATTTAATTCCCAAGGCCCAAAATTCAATTAAAACCCCACATGACAATTTTTTCTCCTCATCATTCATTTCATTCAAATCATTCCCTAAGTTACAAATTCATGATTAAATCATTCCATATAAAGCCTTGTGACAAACTCCACAAAATACCCTGTAAAAGTAAAAAAAAATCCCTTTTCATGCAAATTGACCAAGCCAAGGGCAAGCCATGAAGACATCCTCAAGCCATAGATGAGCCATATGAGCTTTTGCCACATCACTAAGCTATTAGTGGAAAAAGGTGGAGCCACTTTCAAGCCTCCTTAAAAAAGTTTTTAACTACATTAATGACACACTCTAACACATGCTTAGCCAAATCCCTCGGATGAAGACCCCTTCACACTATTTCAGTTGGCTCACCTGACTTTTATCAGCCATGGGAAGCCACCCAAGTCCATTCCAATGGGGCTAGACCCATGGTTGACCTAACCTAGCCCAAATCCCCTTCCATTTCAATTAATCACATTTACACATGTCAACTTCAAATTGACTGCACCACAACCACACCTTGAATTCTCTAGACCAGATGGTGACCTGACCCTGGCCGGCTGGTGATGCACTAAAAATATATGCATTTTTAGACCTATATTTATGTGCATTTTTTGTGATATTGCGCTTTAAATGAAGTTATTTTTCATTTTTTATTATAGGTTGATGATTTTTAGTACTTGAATCAAAAAGGAAGCAAAAATGATGGAATTTGGAGTTAAAATAGCATTTTGGAAGAAATACTCAGCGTCGACGACACCAGCATGAAGGAGGATTCCAAAATAGTGAGGGTGCCGATGGTGCCAGACTAGACGCCGATGACGCCATTTGACAGAGAGCACAAGAAATAATTTGGACCACGGGCACCGACGGTGCCGTTGTCGATGCTGGGCAAATTTTTAGAAGATTCAATGAATTTGGATGCTTTTTGAAGAGTTATTGGATACATTTCTTGGAAGAGTGAAAATTGATCAATGAAAAGTGGGGGGCTAGTTTGTCATTTTCTTTAGTGTGCATGTGTGTGCGTGTGTGGGATCTGTGTGCGTGTGTGTGCACACACATGTGTGTGTGAGTGTGTGTGAGTGTAGAGTAATGTCTTGTTTGTGGAAAGGATTTTCTTGAAGAATTGTAAGAGGAGAGGGAAGGTGAGAGGTTTCTTCTATATTACATTTCTAAGAGACATTTCAGTGTTGATTGTAAAGAGAGAAAGTGCTTTAAGGGAACTTCAAGAGATTTCCTTGAGGATGATTTTAAGATAAGTTGTGTTCTTTAATTTCTTTGTTTTGCAAACTTGTTTATACATATATAATCTGTGTTTTTTCATATCTTCCTCATGAATTATGAGTAGTCTTCTTTGTCTTTCTCCCTTCAATGCGATATGGTGAAATGGAGAGATAATTTGGATTTGTCATTTAAATGTTAAATAATAGTGATGATTTTTTCACTCCATTCTTATTTTATTTTTTGAATTGGCCAATTGAAATGTTAACATCTGTTGTGAAACATACTATCCTGGAATTGGAGAATGAGTTTCACAACAAAGTGAGAATCACATTAGATTCCATGAAGGAGTTTTCTTGTTCATGGAATTGGATGCAAATAAATAATGAACTATATATTACAAAGTAAAGAATTGGAGAATCTAGGGTGACATACTAAAATCCCCAATTTGGTCTTAGTGTTTAAGATCTAAAGCGAGAGTTAGCCTTCAGAGGAAGGGAAGTGGGAGCTCTGGAGTGAGAGCTAGTATGCTCCAAACCTAACCATGGATTTAGGGACTAAACCTAAGATTATCCAACGATTCTCTATAACAATTGATCGAGGGTAAAGAATTAGGACTGCTCCTATTTGGCACAATAAAAATTCAAACTGTTTATCTCTATCATTAATCAAAAATTCATTGTAGTGGGAAGTACACTTTCTTAAATTTGAACCATTTGTCACAAAACATTGTTTAGTTTTAGCAAATTTAACTTTCAAGTTTAGAAATCAATTTAGTAACTTATTTTCATTAGCATACATTAAAACCACTTTAAAATCAACCTTCCTAACTAATTGCTTGTAGTAGTAGACTAGAATTAACCTACGGGATTTCTTACCTCGCTTTTTTGTAGGATGGATGATGGGGTTTTTAAAGAAAGCCCTATATAACTTGAAGCGATACATGTACTTGCATAGAACTCATAGTGTGTGAACTATTTTCTAAATTTTATAATATTTTGATTTTACATATTAGTACTACATACAAATTGGGTAAAATTTTTTTCCTTCTTTTAAAAGTTAAATTTCTACGTAACTGCGGGTCGAGTCAAGTTTTTGACGTCAACTCAGGGGATTTAAATTGACATAAAAAACACAGAAAAAGAACACACACTAGGGGCCAATCAAGTTTTTGGTGCCATTATCGGGGTAGATTAGGTATGAGCTTTAGGAGAATTTTAGTTAAACATATAAGACGTAGATTTGGAATTTATATTATTATTATATTGTGTGTTTAATTTTTATGTGTTTATTTTAAAGAAAATCCAAAATACCAAAAATATTTTTGATATTTGTCCCATTAGTTAAGTCTTTAGATTTGTATACGTTGTTCATAAGATGCAGACCTTAAATTTTACAAGTCAAATTAGGAGAGAACTTTAGGGAGAGATTTGAAAAGACTCCATAAATTTAATGCAGAAATGGAGGAACAACAATTTAATGAATATTCATATTTGGATTATAATGTTTGTAGCTTTGGAAGAATAAACCTCAGGAGAGTGGCAAATTTTCAAGAAGATATGCTTACAATTTTAATTTCTCAGGTTGTAGATATTGAGAGAAAATTGAACAATACATAGAAAGATATCCTCAAGGAACCCAAGTTATTAAGAAAAATCTATTTGGACAATTGATTACACATAAATATTTTGAAACTTACCAAGCGATACATAATTTTTATTTTGATTATTATAATCCAGGTTGGAAAAATCATTTCAATTTTAACAAAAATAATAATTTTGGAGGAGAATACCAATTTTGGGAAGATAATCAATGTAATCAGACATGTAGTTGGAATAATCATGGCTATTATAATAATGAACTTTATTTTACTCATAATTTTAACTTCAACCCCTAAAATGAGGAGAGGGATTTATTAAAAGAGGTGGTTATTTAAATGGAGAGTGAGTTAGAGTGTCAAGGGACCGCAATAGGGAATATGGAAAACCAACTGAGGCAGATTATTAACTCAATTAATAATACTCCCCAATTTAACTCCAACTCACACGTTAAGGAGAACGAAATAATATTAGAAGAGTTTGTGATTTAAATGAAGAGTGAGCTGGAAAATCAAGAGGTTGCAATAATGAATACATAAAACAAACTGGGGCAGATTATTAATGCAATTAATAGTTACCCCCGAGAGATTTTACCAAGTGACACTGAGATAAACCCTAAAGAGATGAATGATAAGCAATATAGAGTTATCAAACTAATATTTGGAAGAGAATTCGAGGATATGTTTTAAAAGAAATTTGAGTTGAGAGATGAGGATAAGGAGATTGAAAGACCAATGAAAGAAATTTCATCATAAATTAGAAAAACCTACTTCCTCAACTAGGATAAATATAGAAAGACCACCTCCAACATTTACTTAGTACCAAGGGGAAGAGTTAGAAGATAACTTGAAACAGAATTGTAACATAGAAGAATTTTATCCAAAATTTGAATTATCTACATAGAATTTGATCCAAATTTTGTGAGGTTTTGAATTATCATATAAAAAGCCGTTTCTTATAAATTTCAAGGATGATATTAATATGTAAAATTAAAAAATTAGTAGAAGAATATTAGATCTAAAAGGAAATATAAGGAACAAGGATATAAATCAATATGAAAAGGAAGAGCTGAAAGAAAATTTTAAATTTGAGGACCTTGTAGGAATCCCTGGATCTGGAAAAGATTGGGTGATTGATCAAGGATTATTTAAATGGAATTTTAATCTTGGTGGAATCATTTGTTAGGCTGACAATGTTAAACAAAGTGCTTTATGGGAGGCAACCCATACTTATCAGTATGGTTTGATTTAGGGTGTCCATTTGTTGACCTACGCGTATTTCTGGTTCTGTTGACTTAGAAGTTTGTAATAGTTTTTGTTGATCTCGTCGGTCAATGCCAATATGCGTGGTGTGCTTGCCCATCACACCACACATATTGGGGGTCCATTTGTTGACCTCACTTTTGGTTGAGGTTTAGTTTTTCCACTTCAGCAGCCTAAGGTCTAGCCATAGGACTCTTCTATTGACTATTCTTAGAAAACTAGAAAAGAAACCCTCACCACTAGAAATTTCAAACTCTTCTCTACTCAACTTGAAGTTTCACATGTTGGTCTCAACCTCTAAATACTTAGTAGGTGGGGTCACTCTGAGAGAAACTCAAGATGAGTCACCCTTAGGACTGTTGGACCTTAAGGTTGACCCTGGGTATTGGTCTGGAGCTAAGGCACTCACTAGAGTCATCTACACTCACAATCACTCACAAACTTGAACTCAAATTTCTAGCCTAGGCACCTTGATTCTTTTGGGATACTCGTATAGATGGCCCCCTAAACCTACCAGCCCTAGGGCTATGGTTTGGCTAAGACCACTATGTAGAGGACCCAAAGTGGGGTTTCCATTGGTCCATGGCTTGTCGATGATGGTTGGTACCTCAACTTTATCAAAATACCCATCTTGGCCTTTTACCCCTAAAACACACCCAAATTACCAAAATACCCCTCCATAATCCAAAATCCCAAAAATTCCAAAAATTCCCAGAAAATCCCAATAAACCCCAAATATTCCCAATTTTAGTTCTCTCAACTACCATATGACCCAATTTACTTTAACCAAAATCCCCAAATTTCCCTTTAAAGACCCAAATTTCCCCAAATCCAACTCAAATATCAATCAATTTGATCTCAATTGACCACAATTCCAGTCCTAAACTCAAATCCACTTTTGGTAAGACCAAAATAAACAAAATCCAAGATCAATTGATCCATATTTTGAACCCAATTTTGATTTGAGTCAAACCCAATTTTCACCCATATGACCTAATCTCACCAAATTGAACCCATAGCCTAGTTAATTGGCCTCAATTAATGTTGTAAAATCTTTATCTCTCACCAAATTGAACCCATAGCCTAGTCAATTGGCCTCAATTAATGTTTCAAAATCTTTATGACCTCACCAAATTGAACCCATAGCCTAGTCAATTGGCCCCAATTAATGTTGAAAAATCTTTATAGCATTCCTACACATCAAAATCAACCATCAATTAGCCTTGGGGAAGCCTCATATCCATTTGATTTTGGCCTAAATCCAAAATTCCCAAATTTAGTCCCAAATTAGCTAAGTCCCCAAAATTCACCCAATTGATTGCCTTAACCCCCAAATTGGCATCCAATTCATATTGAAAACTCTTCATGAGGTCCCCATTGACTTTGATTTCCTTAACCCCCAAATTGGCATCCAATTCATGTTGAAAACTCTTCATGAGGTCCCTATTGACCATTAAAAAGTCCCTAAATTTCACCCAATTGATTGCCTTAACCTACAAATTGGCATCCAATTCATGTTGAAAACTCTTCATGAGGTCCCTATTGACAATTTACAACAATAATTTGGACTTAGCCCAAGGCTAACCCAAGCTAGACCCAAGCCTAGCCCAACATGACCAAATGATTAAAATAAAAATTCCTTCAAATTGACCTTTCAATTGAACTCAAAACCACTTCCATCCTTCACCAAAGTTGTTCATTATCCCTCAAATTGACCCTCCAATTGAGCTCAAAACCACTTCCATCCTTCACCAAAGTTGTTCCCTATGATCATCTAACCTCAAATTGACCCTTCAATTGAACTCAAAACCACTTCCATTCTTCACCAAAGTTGTTCCTTTTGATCATATACACCAAATGAAACATTTATTTGTGCCGATTGGCATGGTTAACCTAGCCCAAACCTCAGACTTGGTCATTTGCACCCACATGGACCCATGCAGTAAATGAGTCCTAACCACCCTAAAGTCACCAAATTAACTCCACCACAGCCATTAGTTGGACTTAGTGACCAGTCTATCACCAAATTAACTCCACCACAGCCATTAGTTGGACTTAGTGACCAGTCCAAATACCATGAAATCACCTAAATTAACTCCACCACAGCCATTAGTTGGACCTAGTGACCAGTACAAACACCATGAAACCACCTAAATCAAGCCATCACAGCCATTAGTTGGACCTAGTGACCAGTCTAAACACCATGAAACCACCTAAATCAAGCCATAGCCATTAGTTGGACTTAGTGACCAGTCCAAACACCATGAAACCACCTAAATCAAGCCATGGAACAAAGGTACCCCAAATCAAGGGATGTTATTTCAAAAAATGCATGTGCTTAAGATATCCTTACCAAAATGAGGTATTATTGCACTAAATTGCTTTGACATATTCCCCTGGGTTCCTTGAGCTCATAGCCACCTCCCCCTGCTCGGCCAACCAGCCTAGTGGTCGGAAAAGCTCAAAACTGAGAGCCACCCCCATGGAGCTTCACCCAAATCAAACTTAGAGGCCAGCTCATCCAAATCAAACTATGGAGCTCCTCTGCCCTTCACCTAAGCACCACATTACACCTCCTAATTGGCCATGACAGCCACCATAACCCCATTTATATAAAAGGCCACCTCCCACGGCCATGAACAGAAGTGTTGAAATTTCTTTAGTGAGGCCTCTCCAAACTTCACGCAGAGCTTCCCTAAGATCCCCTCAGTGCATTCCAACTATTTTCCCCCATCAATTCCCATTGTCGGAGCTCAATTTTGAGCTTGAAATCTTGCCAGAAACTAGGACAGAACCCAATACACATCCACAACCACCCAAACTCAAATTAACTCTACCCACACCTTCACAATAGTGAAAGGAGCCAAAGTCCCATAAAATCCCCTTTCCACAGAGCCTCTGCCATAGCTCTAGACCAACACTCAAATTCGGTCGTGGTCGAATTCATACCTAGGCCTTACAACAAGACCAGAGACTCAATCCCTAGCCTCTTTGGATCATAAAGAACATGCCAAGACCCTCTGATTGAAGCTTCACTTCTCAAAATAAAGGTATTAAACTTCACCTCATCCCGAGCCTATTTCAATTCTCCATTTAATTAGACTTAATTTAATTGCATAATTACCGTATGGATGTGTTCGTCTCACTTAGACGAGTCCATAGGACCAAACCCGAGGTGATTTAGTTGAGTCTAAGCTGAGATCTTAGGGTTTTAGTGTGGTTTGTCATGGGATGATTCTATTGGGGATGATGATGGGGAGTCATTTGATCAAGCGTGTATTAAATGGATGGAGGAGATCGAGTCGGACGACGCTTCGGGACATAAACAGCGGGCCGAGTCAGTAGTTACGTGGATGGAGGCGTCAAACCAGAGCACACCACACATGCCTTCAAAGCCGTCGTTGGTTGAGGTGGCATGCGCAGTTTAACTAGAAGAATAGGGCCTTTTCTATTTATTTAGATACCCCTAACTTTGAAAATCCATAACTTTGTGTAGAAAGATCACAAAAATAAAATAAAAATACCCTCTTACTCAGTGAACAGAGGAAAATAATTTCGAATAAATTTCAATTCCATTTGATGCATAAAATATATTTAATTAATTAAACACTATTTGGATATTTAATTCTCCATGCATATTGATACATCACCTTGGCTTGAAATTTTGGCATGTTGTAGCCTCTATCAAGGGAAACGTCCTTTGATTTTTCCAAAGTCAAAGGAGGTTTCTATATAGATATCCATATTTTTCAAGATCTTGCACATTATTTCCTTAAAATAATCATGGAAATTAGCATATTGATTGGAAAATTCTAAGAAATTTTTGGAAGGTCCAATATGACTAGAGAAGCTTTTGGAAATAATTCAATGGGTCAAGTCATTTAAAATGCACTTAAATTTTACAAACACTAAATATAAGATAATTAAGTTTGGAAAATATAAACATTTAAATGACTTGATTTTTTATCTCCACTGTGGTTTATGATCCAGAGAACTTATTATAAGAGTTCAAAATATTTTGAGTTTATTTAATAAATTAAGTTGATTTTTAAAGATAAATATCACTTTTGACACTTAGATGATTTTTTAAAAATCAAAATTTAACTAAAAAAATTATGAAACTTAGTGTCTTGAGTTCTCTATGATCAGGGATATTTTATAAAAATAAAATAATATTTAAAATAAAAACTTGATTTTTAACATATTTTAAATATTTAAAATAAATTAAAATTGATAAAAAACACAA
This sequence comes from Phalaenopsis hybrid cultivar, assembly GCA_002079205.1. NCBI lineage: Eukaryota > Viridiplantae > Streptophyta > Magnoliopsida > Asparagales > Orchidaceae > Phalaenopsis > Phalaenopsis hybrid cultivar. The sequence goes on along the minus strand of JXCR01135680.1, from coordinate 206,723 downwards.
AAATAAAAAATTCATGGAAATAACCTAATCACTTAGGAACAATTAGAATATTTTTCCTGATTTTCTAAATAAGTTGAATTTCAAAGCTAAAAATAATTTTTAAAGGCTAAAAATGAGTTTTTCACTAAAATAATTCCAATAAATCAAAGGAAAATTATAAGAAAATGAAATTTGCTTCTATGGGTTCTCTATCCTCAGAGAAATTTTTCAAAAATACAAAACTTAATTTTCATTATTTAAAATATTTTATTTTTATTAAATAACCAAGAATTTAAAATAATTTTGATAAATCACAGAGAATTCAAAAAATTATGAAATTTGGTCCAAGGGCTTCTCTAGTCTAGGTCTACCTCCAGTAAAAATTTTAAAGGATTAGAATTTAGCTTGGTCAAGTTAAAAATTTTCTTTGAAAAATCCTATTTTTGCATTAAAATAATTATATAAAATAAATTAAAATATGAAAAATCACATTTTCACCTCTGATGTCTTAATTTACCCATGAATGGCGTAGTATAAAAATTTCAAAGTCATCTGGTTTCTTGTCGATGATGGTCAGTTTCGTCCGTCAAATACTGGTAAATTTCATTCATCTAGTTTCTCGTTGGGGTGAAATTAGAATAGTGGCAGACAGGAACATTCTCTATCATATATAACTCATTGATCCATGCAGAAGTGAAAGTAATCCATCTTCCTTGCACATAAACAACTCCTTGGTCGATTCCATGTAAATTTGCATAAAATTCTTTCACCACAGGAACTACCACGGCAGCAGTAGTGTAGCACAACACTTCCCATCTTCGCCACACTATCGTTTCTTTAATATCCGTCGTGGGATTATTCAATCCACAATTCACGAATCCTCATTTTTTTATTAATCTTTTCTTCATCAACACTTTGTTGATGATTCGCTGCACTTTCGCACTAATGAACTTTCACCAATTGAAAACTCGCATTCTGGGATTATCAGCGGAAGTGGACGTTATAGGAATGAAATTGACAGAGTTTTACTTCATTCTTGGGGAGAAAATATGAACTAGAGTTTGAATTTTTAAGTTTAAAAAGACTATTTTGGCCCAAAAACTGACAAAAACCGCTCATCGGACACAAGAAACCGCCTCTCACCGGTCTCGCCAACGACAGTGTCAATGGCGCTGTCGGCGCGCCTCTATATTAATTTTGTCTGAACTCTCTGGAAATTCCCGCCGTCGGCACCGTCGAGGGCGCTGTCGGTGCCGAAGGCAAAATTTTCACAGTTTTGCTCTGGTCCGAATGTGTTTCAATTTTTCTTTATGGATCCAATTTTTAAGATGTTTTAAGGGTAAAAAAGAGAAGTAGAGCTTAACTACTATAAACTAGCGATAAATTTAAATAACAACTACTATGATTGTGAATAAAGTAAGGATAAATATGGGTTGCCTCCCATAAAGCACTTGGTTTAACGTCGTCAGCCCGACCTATTCAGGTGTTATTCAGGTTGACTGATCATTAAAACCTCTTTAAAATTTGATCTGTTACCCTCATAATATGGTTTTAATCTATGTCCATTTACTTTAAATCTATTTCCCATTTTCTAATCTTCAATTTCAACAGTTTCGTAAGTATAAACTTGAGTCACAGTAAATGGACCTAACCAACGAGACTTCAATTTCCTAGAGAATAACTTCAGTCTTGTATTGTAAAGCAAGGCTTCTTGTCCTAGTTCAAAGTTCTTTTGGCTAATCTTCCGTTCATGCCATAACTTTAG